>JARACY010006336.1:0-17617 GCA_029255725.1 Scrobipalpa atriplicella
CTGCAGGGTTGTTGAGACAGAGGGGTGACTGCAGAGTTGTTAGAACGGGGGGGTGTCGCATATAATTGTGACTTGATGAATTCAGTAAACTTTAAGATTACTAGAGAATTGCATTCCGGAGAAGTCAGAGATATAACTTGAATCTAGCATAGAATTTTTATAATTTTATTACGTAAGTACTAACTGTATATACAATTAGGCTAATAAGTTACCTATATTAAATCTGGAAGTAAAGAATTTTAATTTGAAATTCAGATATGTACCTACCAGAGACATTGAGAATATTTAATTAGAATTGTAAATAATTTAATGATAAAAGACTGGAGACAGTTGCACCACAAGGTTTTATTTTATGTTTTAGTAGATAGGTTATTAGATGTTATCATGCATTCAAAGAAAGAGTGAGGTCCTGAGAATTCCTGAAGGTATTCATTTTTGTAGATTAGCCTGAAAAGATACAAACGATAATATGAAATGCAAACTATAATGTGATAATTTTAAAAAAGAATAATAAAAATACCTATTTTATGAAAAGGACAAAGTTTTATTTTTTTTAGTTTAAATTTTTCAGAAGAGGTGTTTTCAGTATAGGAAAATAGCTAAATTAAAGTTCTAAGATTATAAAAGGTCAAAATTAAGGGTAGTTGTGATGTTTTATTGAGTATGTGAATCAGAGAAAGAGACGCAATAAAAGGAAAATGAATGAATGTTGATGGTGAAAATTTGGATTGCTCAAGCAGATATCATAATTTACTAATTTTGACCGCAAGATATTGCAAGTCTCCCTAAATAACACCACACACGGAAATAAATTTATATGAACTGTTGGAGCTAGGTTAAGACAGAAGTCAAATACTGTGTTTAACAGTGGTTCATATGAGTTTAAGACTAAACAAGTAGCCAATGATCTTTCTCTACACAATCCATATTTCACTGCGACCCAAAGTAATAAAAAAAAAGGGAAGATGCCACTTTCTTTGCCAGTCAACTTTAACATAATAAACGACACAATGATTATGAGATACTAGTAGAAACTAATTTTTTAGTTTCATTTCAAAAGTTTGTGTCGCAATGTATTTATGGGTTAACAGTAACCATTATGGTTAGCGAAATAATGACAGATATGAGATTAAAATAGATTATTTCGATTTATGCATGGAAAAAGATTCGACATTATGGGGTATTGTTAGTTTGTGCAGGAAAATATAGATGAATCCTATTTCAAATCAGAAAATGCGAGATTTGGTAGAATGCTTTTATATTTTGGAACCTTCTGATCCGGTTGACGTCACGAACCAATCGTTGCGCAGATTAGGGATTCAACCTCGTTGAATAGATTTTATTCATAAACTTGGGGTAATCAAAAATTTTGAATTTCATATTTAGCATTATGGTTGTTATTCATTTGGGACATTGAACACACACACAACAAATGCATTTTTGGAGAGAGGAGCAAAATCTTTTACATATTTATATTAGGAATTGGTTCAAATTCGCCATTCTTCTTACCATTTTGAATTTGAAGAGGGGTGAATGTACTGAAACACCTTATAGATATAAGTATTTCATACATGTAATGTTATTTTAGAAAATAAATAAAGATATTAATTTAATTGAAAGTATGTTTTTCATTTACTAATTGAAGCTATTAATTCCAGATTCTTAGTTTAACAAATAAATTATAAGGGTTCGAAATTGGGCGGTATCCTTTATTGGCCTAAAAATAGCATTCTCCTTTAGAAAATGTGAAAACGCGCGAAAAGAACAAATTTTAAATTTCGAAGTACGATGCTTAAGAATACAGACCACGTGATCATATTTTACAGACCACGTGATCATATTTTACTTATAATTTGAAGAAACAAAACCAGCCAGTAAAGGCAGTAATTTATTTGAATATGGAATGATAAAGAATTCGAGGAAATTGATATCACGTGATTCAAATGGTCTTCTTTATTTTTCTTTTGTTGAACCTAATGGCTTTTGTAGTTGTTTAGTATAATCAGCCAGTAATTTATAATAACTTATTTTTCAATAGAGAAACATAGAATGTGCCAGCTGCGTTTCCTCCTGGGCGTGCTGTGAGAGTCTGCTGGGGGATTCGAGGGTTTCGGTGTGTTGCGGATTGGGTGATGGGCTGATGGCCTGTGACTATGACTTTGGGTCGTTTTGCGCTCTGCCTACCCCTTTTGGAATGGAGGCGTGATTTGTGTATGTATGTATGTATGTCTTATGGCGTAGCTGAGGTTATTTGACATGGACGGTGTAGCGGCCACTGTAGGAGGCGGCGGCTTGGCGTGCTCTCCGAGGCACGAAATCTTTATCTTTTGAGACATTACTTGCTCTAAAAGAAAACCTGCATTACATAGTAATATAAATCAATAGAAAAGTAAGATAGAATACATCAAAACTTTAAAGAAAATAATTGAATAAGATTATCGAACCCGGGATCTCTGAATCGGGGCCAGTGGCTCGGACCACTGGACAACGGAGGCAATATTTGAATTTAGAACTGCGAAATATTCGAGGAAAAGATACCACGTGATCAATTTTTCGAGACATGTGTCTGGAAATGTGATCACATGACTGAACGATATATAAGTCGATACAAGATGGAATTCGAGGAGGAAAGCTTTTGGCTTTGACACGGTTCATACGATTTGCTGGTAATTATGGATTTGCTTTCGTGGTTGTTTCTTGTGTAATTCTTAGAGTCATTTGTTGTATTTTTGTGAAAATTTCTTAATTTGATCATATTGGAAGGGGTGCATGCGGAGTGTTTTTCGAGACTATGTCTTGGTGAATGCTTTGTTTGTTCGTCAGCCATTAAGGTCACATGGAAATGGGGAAAATAGAGTCTTTTGTTTTAGCAAACGTATGAATCCATGGGATTGGATGTATAAATCGTTTCTCGTAACCACTTCTTGACTCGACTATACATCTTATCCAAACAGCTATTGAAGATGTCATTGGAGCTGGACATCTGGTCGCGTCAGTGACTTTAGAGCTCTCTGTTCAGGAGTATCATGTCAATCTGCCATGAGGATTTGTGTCAACCAGCCCCGTTGGTACTGCCCATGTACAATTGTCATTGTATTCTTGATTCAGTCTTCCACATTACACACGTGAGGTCCTGAGGCCATCCAGGTGCCATGTATAACCTTTGGCGCGGGATCTCGTAGGGTGAGGAATAGGAATTAGGTACATAAGTCGAGACCTCTCATCTCGCACATATCGACTAGACTTAGGGTTCACAGCATTTTGGCTAAGATGCAGTTGAACACTACACATACACACCACACACTTAGAATCTAAATGTGGGATCTGTCCCTAGTTTGAATCATCACAGTAGCTGTTAGGAATTAGACAAGATAGAAGGAAATAGGAAATAATTAGTTCGAATATTTTGTTAGGGAGGTTGTTAGTATCAATCGTAAGTGATTTTCTAATAGGTTTTGTAATAGGTTTAGGATCTTAGGATCTAACTTCAAATTTTAGAACTATTTGATTGATAAAATAATTAATTTTAAAAGATGAAATATTTTGGAAATTCTTAGACAGATCACCAAATATTGGTTCTTTGATAATCTTGTTTAACAAGGAGTGAAGTCATTCCAATAGTTACTTCTTTACTATAAAGATAAGAGTACTATTTTGTGAACAAGATTCATAAAGATATAATTCAGAGAGATAATCTGCGTGAGAACTCTAAGATTTTGCAAAATCCAGTCTATCAATTTGTTTGGAAGTACTTAATTAAACAATTTAACTCATAAAATAATACCAAAATTCAGGTAACTTTATGCTGCAAGATTCAGTCAGTATAAAATAAATGTAAAAAGAGAAAGCATTATTTATGAAAACATGTTTGCTGTTTCACTATTTGTTTATCTTGATTTAAGACTAAAATCTAGATTTTATCTATTGTTATTGGTTTGAATATATTAATTCTCTAAGAAACACAATTTTAATTCAAAATATGGTAGAAGTTGTAAAGTAAATTTAACTTACCTAATTAACAGAATTTAATATGTAATGATTCAATTTTAGTTAATGGAGTTTAAAAAGCATAAGAATTTTGCTACAGCTTAAGAACAAGCTGAGTCTTTAAGATGAAAAGACTATCATATAATGTAGAATGCATTATTATCTTGAGAGATAAGATACTTACTCCATAGTGTAGATAAGTTGACAGACAGACCAAAGGAAGACCTTAAAGCTTGAAGTTCCATGTAAATTCAGTAGATTATAAATGTAAATTCTATGAAAAGATTACCTTTTCACCACCTTTGGCTTATCAATAGAATCATGATTTGAACAGAGCCTTAGCATTTGTGAGAACAAACATAAATCTATCAAGCTAAGGAACAGCTTGCTATTTATCTCTATTGTCACGTATTTATGTATTTGTTTATAAAAGCCCACTTGTAGCTTTGGTTTTGCAATGTGTTGTTTGGAAATTACACAGGCTCTTAGAATGTAAATGTAAATGATAGAAGCCAGGTGAAATGAAGGTTGCTGGACGGGGGCCCAGTCAGGAAAAGCCGACCCCGACAAATGTGATTTGCCGTAGGAAAATACTTTTAAAACTTATTCACATTTCATTTTATAAGAGAGGACAAATATGATAAAATAACCTTTCTTAGTATTTGCAAATCAGAGGAGGGTCCACAAAACAAAATAACTCCTCGCCACGGAAGGAGGGGTGGCCATTTTAAAGCAAAAACAAATATGTTTGTTCTATAACTGACATGACCCGACTATTAAAACTGTTATAGTTTAGCTTGTATGTTTTGCTTGATTTAAACAACTATTGTTCATAGTATGTACAAACCAATAAATAGTACTTTTGAATTAAAGACATCCAATCAATTTTATAACATTTATTTTGAATGAAAAGACGAACTGTGATCTTGCTGAGTAATGTTACTATAAAAAAAATATGTAATAATCTCTCATTAGTATTGGACACCCAGTGATATTTCATATAGCAAGTATCTTGATAACGCAGTGTTGTAACAGGAATTGTTGTAACAGGAAATTTTTATTGTGATATTATTTTACTAATATAACATAATTGATAAAACTTTTTAAGACGTTATAGTATCAAGGATTCATTTGTATTTGTCTTTTCACTTAAAAGAATATGGGTTACTAACATTCACAACGTAATAGGGTACTAGACGATATCATTGGCCATGTTAGGAGATTTATTAATAGATACATGAATGAGATATAATAGGACTGTAGTAGGTTTTAAATATGCTTTAGGTTGGATAGACTTCAGTACAGTCGTCGCAACATTATAACTTCATTACACTACCGCTTTATTATACGCCGAGAAAGGATTAATGAGATGATTGTGTCACGTCCATCAACTCTGTAGTTATAATTATAATTTGATTCCAATGTTACTTTACTGCCAGTGCCAAGACAACAGTTGAAAATACGAGTCTATTCTGTCTGATGACATGAGGGCGTGTGAGCGTGACGCAGAATAATGAAATATACGGAAATCAGGAATGATGAGAGATGAATAGGTGTCTACGTAAAAGTTTTAAGATCTTTAACGGTTAAACGTAAGTTTGTGTTTAGTTATGACTACTATCAAAGACAGCGACAGGAACCATGTAACTTTTCGGACATTCAGGTGATCAAACAATCACCTATGAAGAATAAATTAAACGTAGGTATAGCATATGGCTGGAATACATGTCTGTCTGTCTTTAATAATGCATTTATATGAAATAGGCTGGTAGAATTGTATGTAGAAATATAATTTCGCATAAATTATGCTTTGTTTTTTATTTGTCCAGATATAAGGAATAAATAAGTTAAAGTGAATTACGCGCCACTTAACGAGCAAACAAGAAAATTACTGCAGAAAATTGCCATAACTGCAAGTTAACACGTCAAGTTGAGTAACTTGACAGAATTTACATTTGTTTACTATACCTAGATTAGATACCTAGTTTTATTAGGTCCAATTATGGCATATCCTATTATTTTTATGACAAATGGTGATCGGATGGACAAAAATAATAAACATCCTACATACCGGGTTAACAGTATTAGATGGGCTGATATAAGTTTTGAGACTTTCGCGGTTGTTCACTGCAATTAGATTGTTGTTATGAACGGGATTATTACCACGATTATGTTTATTGTTACCTCGATATTTCGGAAATTACCTCGGAATATCGAGGTAACAATAAACATAATCGTGGTAATAATCCCGTTCATAACAACAATCTAATTGCAGATGGGCTGATTACTGACATTGTTGAAACTTAAGGTTCTGAAGGTAAATAAAAAATTGATCGATGGCGAGTTTCTATAACAATTTCATCGTCAAATCATGCTAGCCTCTGTGACCCTTTATTATAAATCATCTGTCAAATAACAGAATTATTTTCTCTCCATACTGTAATAATATTTAACATACACAAAACAAACATTAAAATACGCATAACACATTGGATCCAAATAATAATATGACACTACTGTCATTTCATAGGTATGCTGAAGTAAAAGCTATTATAGAACTCTACAATAAAGCCGCTATTTATACTATAAGTCACATAAGAGCACTACAAACGTCGTGACGACCTGACGACCAGTAAGTACACGACTTTAATGCTATAATGAAATGTTTCGCACTCAACAATGGCACTGAATAGATGCTGGTACTGGATCTCCGGCGCGAAAGTACTCACAGCAATAAAACAGAAACTGCAACATTAAAGAGGTATACTAGCACTGGGCAGTAGTGCTTGTCTTAGTCATAAAGCGAGCTGCAATCAAAGACCTGTAATCTAGAGACGAGCCTCTCTTTGATAGTAAACTAGCTTCCCGCACCGCTGTTTCATTTAATGATCTCTCCTTAAATATTGCTCTAAAAGTCACTTCTTTTCTTCTATCTCGAAACCGATTCACAAAAGATTAACGATCAAACACTTCCATAGAATAGTAGATAGATTGTACAACAGAAGTTGAAGACCGATGCACACACTATATCTTCATAAAATATTTTTTTATTAAATTAAAATAAAATAACGAAAATCTATATCGTATAGTTCAATAATTTGCGACCCCATATAAAACCGAATGAATTCTGACTGTGCCCTCCACAGGCCTGTCTTAAAAAGACATGTAATTTTGCTATAGAAAGTCCTGTCTAAAGATAAACAGGTCTTTGTTTGATTTAGCACTCGTGTTTCACTCAAAGGAGGTGACTAATAAAACCTTAATGCGTATTCGCTTGTTTGCAGCAATGAGGTGTTCCTTGCATTGTAGGATTTAGATTACAAATAGGAAAAATAAGTCATGCAATCTCATAAAATCTGTAACGACAAATTTACAGCATCATTACAGTGTAAAAAGGCTTACTAAGTATTTAAGATTATTATTATTGGGAAGGTTTTAAAAAAAACATGGTAATTAGGTATTTGTTGAAATTGTAGATATCAGAAACCCGAAAAGACGAAATTTATAAGCAATAAAAAGATTGATTTTATAATTCCAAAAATATATTTTTTTCTGCAGTTGGCAATAAAGTAATTGAGTTAGATGAATCGTGAAATTTTTAAAGTTTACATACCTACAGAATTCGTAACTATAGGTCAAAGTGATCGACGACATAATGAATTTTACTGGCATGTCAATCAGGGACAACACTCACCGCTACGAACTATGTAGGTACTTCTACGTACAGGGTTTTAAAAAAAACACCGGTAAAACAAGAATAATACGATGACTTACTCATACATAATAATCAGATAACGTTCTGACGTGTAACATGTTCTTGCTTAGGTATACTTTTTTAATGACGATAAAGAACACCTTATTAAAATACATCTCCCACACGATTTTCTTCCGAGTATTGTCGGTAAATAAAACAAACATTGTTATAGAGACGGTCCACTTGTCCACTACAACGCATCTAGATTACCATACGCATACCTAATCAACTAGCGCCACAGAATATAAACTAGACTAGTATGTGCACACATATAAACTTGATGCAATATTTGTTTCGACCAAACCCAGTTTTGAATGTAAAACAGATGCAGACTAAAATAAAGCTCAACGGATTTAGTCGAAGCTTTTTTCAAGGTGTTTGGCCTAATTCTTGATGCAAGTGGCAAGTGGAATGCTCCACCGCTGAAAACCAGACTAAATAAAAATCTGACTTGCAAAATAAACACTTGCAACGAAAACACTATTTCTCTACAATAAAAGTAACAATATTCCATGCTGGACTGGGAGCGATACAAAAACATAGAATGTGCCAGCTGCATCTTCTCCCGGGTATGCTGTAGAAACCAGCAGAGGGATTCGAGGGTTTCAGTATTGTAATTCAGGCGATGGGCTGACAACCTGTCACTATGGCAATATACACAGATCTATCTTAAACAACCCTCAAAACTCGTTAGACATGGCGGAACGACCTCTGTTTAGGTCATTGACGCTCTGCCTACCCCATTAGGGATAAAGGTGTGATTTATGTATGTATGTATGTAAAAGTAACAAACCAGCTAAAACATTCAACACGTAGCTAACCTTTTAAATAAATAAGCCGTATTATAAGTTGTTTGTGTCAATGCACAAAATATTTGCATAAACGGAAAACATCCGTCTTCCGTCCCTTTGTAAAACATTCCGATACTATTTTGGAATGTGTTGAGGATTTTCTTATATGAATAAGTTAAAGTGAGTCTTAATGAGATAGGTTAACTCATTTGTATAATATCGTGCTAAGGAATAATGATGCCATTTTATTATACTATAATGTACCTATCTTCTGATTCGTCTTCTAAATAAAATGTCATCATACATTCCATCGGTATTAAAAACGAAATATATTTACGATACCAAAGTAAGAGTAACTCAAGGATCTGTCACCGCTACGTGAAGCTAGCGTGACGATGAAGGCGAAAATAGATGTCATGTCACCTCGGAATATGAATAAATAGCAGAACTATTTACTACAGCCGAGCGAAACATAGCTCTGTCCTCAAAAAATTTATCAACATTACGCCTACACGCGAAACGCCTATCAAATGTAAGAAAATTCGCAGATTTGCTATGTTAAAAGGCATGGCACGATGCCTCCAACGAAAGATATATACGATTTAAAAAAAAATATCGTGTTCACTCAGACACTTTGTACAGTTGAAAGAATATTCAATTATAACCAAATGAGACACAGAATTTATATTCTTTTCAGACTTGCATTTCAGTATTTTGTTTACGCCTGTATTCGTTCTATGAAACTGACTATACTCGTATATAAGAAATCATGCGCTGCTTTATTATTCCGTATCAAATGTATTGCATTTGCATGTCAAAGATTTTTTATCCATGTAATTTTATAGTTTAATGGTTCCACAATATAAATTAATGATTGTTTTTAAATGATCAATAAATAATAATTACTGATTATAAAAAAAATAATGTTAATGAGTTCTGACCTTACGTACTTCACAAGCAGGTAGGTACACAACAAAACAATAATAATAATCAGAGTGTATTTTGAATATCAGCAGTTTTATTTTATTGCATCCTAACTTTTTGTACAATCAACAACCTTGTGGTTCTACATATTTATATTATACCTAACCTATCGGTTTTAATTTGTAAGGTCGTCTTCGTTAGCACATTCGACTCACTTCCATACGACAGTTTTTTTTTTTCAACTCGAGAAAATAATCAGCTTACAAAATGTCATAATTATCATTCTTGCACTGAATATTGTAATGACGATACGTCATGTTAATCATCATCATAATATTACAGTTCTCCGGCAATTCTTAATGAACCTGTCATGACAATGTCACATAACATTTTCTAATTTGCCGAATTGCTGCGCTTAATTTGATAACAAACATACTACCATGGAGTTGTTTGATTGCGGGCTGTCATGTGCAATGACATTAACCCGGATTGTCAATTCCCAGTATCCCTGGAGGCAGGTTAACAGCTCGACGAGCAAACTGCAAGGAACAACGTCAATCATAATGGCAGCCTCAGTTTCCAATAATGCGCCAAGCCACTCAGTGAAGCTATGCTATTGACAGCTACTTATATGCTAGCTAAGTTTAAAGAGTTGAGAGAGAGTTTAATTTAACGCAAAATTCCTTACCTATTTCTTTATGATACCAGCATCAGACAACGGAAATCTGGTAAGACAATTTGAGTAAATGGACAAAGAGATTTTGCAAGTAAAATTTTGGCATCAGACAGAGCTTGAGGTATTCTCTTGTTTCATCTATAGAGCTAATGCGATTAGCATAATTATTTTATCTAATGAACACTAGCTAGCACTGCCAATAAAGAATCGTCTTGTACACCGATCCAGACAAGAACATATGGCACCGGCATGGTATTGCGACGTCGTCATGGCTTGTTACTCTCACAGCATGAGTTTATCTCGATTTCCTCCAAGATTAATCGTGTACCGTCCGATCCTTGGCATTGCACTTGATTGAGGTACGTCATATGCCGTTCCTAGATGACATATTCCCATAGGTGTTGTAGCACGTGAGTAAGATTCATCAATCTATTCATCTTCCTAAATTTTCTGAAAACTACTAACATAGCACCTTGTGGGACTGCAAACGAATTCTTACATTCATAATATTTTTTTAAGAAACTGAAGGCCCTATGTTTAAGTTAAGTAGATGCTATGAGCTAGGTAAATAAAACAAGAGTGTTATCCTTTAATTTACAACATTATTATCTAATCTAGTGAGCAATTTTCAATGTAATGCTTTTTTTCTATTGTTAGATGCAGGTTTGAGCCTGACCCTTAGCCCAAAGGCAGGCATGGATATGTTCATGTACTCATGTAGGTATATTTATAGAATACCTAATAACTATACCTAGCACCATCATAGCCCATCCTTCTTGTCCTTATGGCTCGTATCTTGTCACCGCGTCGCCATGTTGTGTTTGGCCGCAAGTCAAATGCTGGCGGAACCGCGGTCGCGGCCAAGGCCCAGGTTATTCCTGACCTCATACAAGCCACCAAACTTATCGACCAGCCATGTCATATAGCGAGTTGGTCGATGGCCCATCTCTTCTTGTCCATGTGGCACGTATCTTGTCACCGCGTCGCCATGTTGTGTTTGGCCGCAAGTCAAATGCTGGCGGAACCGCGGTCGCGGCCAAGGCCCAGGTTATATCTGACCTCATACAAGCCACCAAACTTATCGACCAGCCATGTTTATTCGCGTAAATTATAGTGTAGGCTCTGTGATTCGGAATAAATTGGCCTATTAGTCATCGTAACGGCCTGTAGTTATTGTTTTAGATTGTTTAGTGGGAATTTCTACGTATTTTAGTCGTTTATTATCCCATTTGTTTGAATTTGGAGATAAAGGAACCTAAACTATAATTAAAATATAATTAATCGGTGGTTGAGGTGCTGTCATTACGTTGCATAAAATACTTTTATAGGCAATTGGAAGGCCTTAATCATTACTTTCTGCATTGTTATTATATTAAATAGTCCTTCCACCGATTTTCGGTGATGGCGGCCAATCTCCCAGAGACAGGCCAACTGCGCAGGATTAGTTTTTAGTGCCCAAGTGTTTGCGCTACACACAGGTGCACTCTCTATTCCTTCAATCCCTTATTCTGATGGAACAGATTGCCTGACACGACCAGAAAGAAATCAGGCGCAGACTATTTACATGCCCAGCCGACAGCATGGATTATCTTACTTGCAATGCCCTTACCAAACTAGAACCAACAACACAAAGTCGTTGTCCCCCGCCGGGAATCGAACCCGGGACCTCCGGGTCGTGAGCCCATGGCTCAGACCGTTAGACCACGGAGGCAGTTATTATATTATTATATAACAAAGAACATATACGACCATGCATTGGTACAAGTGCCAAGCATGACGTTACAAATGCTTTAATCATAATCTGCAGTTACGAGAAGTGGAACAAAGACCGTTGATCCCTGTTATCGCGAACATTTTTGTTTAGTCCAACAAAGACTCACACAAGAATAAGAAATTCTGGAAATGTATAAAGTAAGAATTGTGCCATCCAGGATAATTCCGCATCTGCATACTTTAGGACTCGACATTTCAGTCAGATATTTTAGTTTCGCATGAAACTTAATAAAAACCTTCAGGTTTGCTCTATGTACCTATGAGCGAGCATGATGCACGTGAATATGATGTACTATCATACTAATGAAATATGTATTTTTTTTAATGTCATGGCGGAATTAAAATGCACGTCAAATTAATTTATGATTCGTAAAATATTTAAATAGTAAAAAAAAATGACAACTAATGCAGGAAGAAGTGTAACTAGAGTATAAAAAATATGGATTTCAATATTATTGACGTATCCGTAGTACAATAATAAAAACTAGACATTTTTTCATAGAGGTCACAAATGGCATTCTCAGGTTTCCTCAATTATACGCTCGCAAAACGGGTTAATATAATACAAAACTAGTTAATCAAATTAGCATATTTTGTCGAGTTGTTTCTAAAATATAAACGTTAGTACTGTAATAAAAGGTAATAAAATCAGATACAAGCAAAAAGTGTTAAGATATAAACGATCGCAGGTAGGCAAGTAAGAAAACATTGAGACATATTATTTGATTTTATAAACAAGTTGTTTATGTGTCTGATATGAGACAAACCAATTAGTTACATTTTACTTAAGACACTTTTATAATTAGGTAATAAATGTTTTATAAAAAGTAGCTACTTAAAATAAAAAAAAATATTAGAATTATTGTTTGGTTTCAAAAATCGGCCAAGTACAAGTTGGACTTGCGCACGAAGGGTTTCGTTCGTTCTATTATCTATACAACAACTACAAAAAATCACGTTTCTGGTATGGGAGCCCCCATTTAATATCTATTTTATTCTGTTTTTAGTATTTTTTGTTATAGCGGCAACAAAAATACATCATCTACGAAAATTGCAACTGTCTAGCTATGATGGTTCATTAGATACAACCTGGTGAAGACGGACGGACGGACAGCGGAGTTTCAGTAATAGGGTCTCGTTTTTACCCTTTGGATACGGAACCCTAAAAATGGTCGAACGAACCAATTAAATCGATTTAAACAATTAGCCGTGCTGTAACTGATAGTATACATTTTAAGTAAGTAAAGGGCCGAAAGGGAATGTTGTTGGTGATGTGATGAGTGACGGTCAGACACCCACGACCATCTGGAAGGACTCATTATAACTCTGGTGGGACGAATCATGAATAAATACATAACCTCTACATAGCAACCACATTTACTAATCAAATTTACATTTATAATCTATAGATATCTACATATTTAATATTCATGGTGGACAAGGGGCGATAAAAAAATCATGGAATGTACCAGCTGCTTCTCTTCCCGGAAATATGCAATACGAAAGCACAGACGCTCATAAGTAATCTGTGACGAAAGTCAGTAAAGGGGTTAACTGCAAAAAACAACCAGCACAGCAAAATACAGCAAACTTCTTTTTCAATTCCTTCTCCATGAAAGCTGTGCAGCTGTGGAATAATCTTCCTAAGACTATCCAAGAAAGTCCTTCTATATTTGTATTTAAAAAAAGAGTAAAAGAGCACTTTTTATCTAAACTACCTTGATGTATTTCTATGTTTTATGTATATATATTAGGTATATAATATATTATATTTATTTTATAATAAGTATCTATGTAAGTATAAAATATATGTATGATATTTAAATATGTGTTAAATTATGTATGTATATTATAGATGTACGTTGTTATTATTTTTTTCATTATTATTTAGGTTATTCTTGATTTGCTGTGTTGCCCCAAAAGCTTAAATTCTCTCACAACATATGGGTTGGCTGGAAGAGATCTCTGTGTAGAGATAAGCTCGCCCTTGCAACAAAATTGTAATCACTTTTCTGTATTTTTAATGCAATAAAGAATATATATACACTCTTAACTCAAACGGTCTTTTTGTAAGCCATTGACGCTCTACTTGCCCCGTAAAATATACAGGCAGTGATTGTAATGTTTGTAGATCTTCATTTATGTAGAGGCGAGCGCACTTACATCAATATTGAGGTTTAAATATGATTTCGATGAGCATTAATTAATCTGAATTAATCCGCAGAGCTCGCCGAACGAATTCTGCGGTTGGTAATTTAATTCCCAATGGGATGTTAATAGGAGCTCATTTCGGGCTATGATTAAAAACCAGGGCACTTCCGCCTCGACGGATTACTAACTTTATAGTGGTAAACAAATATTTTCCCTATCGTTAGAATTCTCATCCATCAGCTCATAATACGTCCCTACCGAGGGTCACGAACGATCGCGACTTAGTTGACTACGTGGGCCCAGTACGGATTGGTCGACTATAAACACACAACCTTTGAATTTCTTCGTAAGTGTGTGCAGTGCAGGTTTTCTCACGATGTTTTCCTTCACCGTAAAAACGCCAAATAAATACGTGCTGCTAAATTAAATCAACTACCTATGTCAACAAAAACACAAGTAAACATATACTATACCAAGATCAAATAATTAATACATGAACATGAATATTTACGCTAGTGAGAAGATAAACTCGCTTAAAGTTTATTAATCAAGCTTCTGCTATTGATTACTTAATAAAGCATGTCAACGTATCAATTATTTGACACTCTAATCCTTTTACCGAATAATAACCGAGTAATGAATCGAATCATAAATAAACATTCATTTAATTCTAGTATGTTATTTACAGGTGCCCAATATGTCAAGTGAGTTATCGTTTATCGGTTCAACGAAACGTCAACAGGCTGTCAATCAACCGAATTTACATTTTAAATCTTCGCCCACGAATTCAATCTACGGGTTCAGATACAGATGCGAGTGGAATTGAAAAACGTAAGTTTCTAGGAGTCATCAGGAGTAATTTACCTTATCATTCGCTTGCCCTTATCCCATTTATTTGGGGTCGGCCTATGCAGTATGTTTTCTTATTCCATTCATTCATCCCTGCCTTCAACATTCACACCCGTCCTAGACATATCATATTTCACGCAGTCCATTCATTTATATTTCTTTACCTATAGCAAAACATAAATGTGTTTGACAGCGATTCATATTTTAAAAGAAATCGTCATATTAAACAAAGTTTTAATCAACAAGAACGCATTAAAACATTAACTTACTTTAATGTGCTGCATATATTTTGTTAGTATTAAGAAATACCATTTAAATCTTAATGCTCTTAATTAAACAAAGTAGAGACACCAGGAAAGTAGGTCAAAAAGTAATTCAGGGCAATACTTTTATCTCTCCAGCTAACTTAGTTAAGTATATCGAGCGAACGAATGGAGTTTCAATTTGCTCCAGCAATAAAAACTAACCGAGCACAAGGAATCACTAATTAACTGCATACCAGATAAATACCTAGATCTAAAAAATCGCTAAGAATGTCCTAAGTTACGACTATAAAATGAGAAGTGGCAATTAAAAAGGAATATTTACTCCAGTTAGCTGTTTTTGTATCTCAAGTATGTTAATAAACATTATCATTAACGTCATGTCGCATTGAAGGAAGTTTTAAGTAAAATGCTTCGTGTGTGGGCTGCGGAGTCGGTAATGCACTTTCGTGTCTGCAGACCCTAAAGTACGGTACGGTAGGTAGGTAGATATGACTTACGGTGCTCAAGGCTCCAATCTGCTTTTTTAGTAATCCCTTCCTTTCTAACAAATGAAAGAATACACGCGTGCGGATCAAACTTTTTATCGTTTTTTCCCATTTATTTTTACATCTTTCTCGGTATACATTAATATAACAGTTTTTTTCCTAATCCCTTTCTACCTTTTGCCTACCTGTAGTAATTTAGTTAGAAGAACAAAAATGATGTAGGTATGTAATGTAACTATATCAAAGTAGAAAAGTCGAGCGACTCACCGACAATATTTCTCCAATGGGCGCCACCTTGGATAAGGTCCCCATCCCCAAAAAGCCATTTCGCATTTCGCAAAGCGCAACCATTTGGGACACAAAATTAGATGCCCAAAGAGCCAAAAAATATAATATTTACGTCCACCTTAATTTAAATAAACGCTCCCATTATTACCCAGGTGACGACAGGTTGACAAGTCAACTCGCTAAATGAAATAAATTGGGAGCACGGAAAAGTCTGGCGAGGCTTAGCAAGTTATAAAAATTTTAATCAAATAGGCTTTTTATGGAAAATTTCGGTGATTGTATTTTTTTACCAAGGTAAATAAACAAACTCGTTCGAGGTGAAACATCAAAAGTAGGTTACTCAGCAAAAGTAAGATTACCGATATGGATCGATAGTAGTTTCGAGTCGAACTCGAACTCACTAACAAGTATAACAATCTAAAGTGCCGGAATCCATTATTGGTGTACTGCATAACTAACCTTACTGTCAGGGTTTCCGTTCTATTAAAATTGCCAAAAATAACTAAATGCAACTCTGCATGACTAAGTTTTGGAACTTCAAGTGTTATAGAGATGATGATAGAGATGCAATCTAGATCTGCTAATTTTTTCACTGATGGAATAAAATATGTATGACATCTTGTATAATTATACACACATATCAAAGGAATTTGATCCAATGGAAAATACAACAAATATCTGCATAAAAGTTTGTTGATTTATGAACAAAAGTTGGATTTATGAACGAAAGCTATGAAGTAAGAAAGTATCTATTTTGAGACGTTTTATTAAAGTTCTGAATTGGTTTGGCAACACCGGCGCACTCCAGAACTTTCTTCGGATTAATCGTGAGCTCTCGGATAATCCTATCCATAATGTAAGTGGTTTTGTTATGCATAGTCTCTTTATTCTCTACTGATGTTATTTTTGTCTTATTATTTTTACTACTAGCGCCTTGGGATTCATTATTTTATTATTCTAGATGAGTCTTTTAATGTTGAGCCAGAAACAATATGAAGAGCCTTGATGATATAGATAGGACGGGTGTGAATGTTGAAGGCAGGGATGAATGAATGGAATAAGAAAACATACTGCATAGGCCGACCCCAAATAAATGGGATAAGGGCAAGCGAATGATAAGGTAAATTACTCCTGATGACTCCTAGAAACTTACGTTTTTCAATTCCACTCGCATCTGTATCTGAACCCGTAGATTGAATTCGTGGGCGAAGATTTAAAAATGTAAATTCGTTGATTGACAGCCTGTTGACGTTTCGTTGAACCGATAAACGATAACTCACTTGACATATTGGGCACCTGTAAATAACATACTAGAATTAAATTGAAGTGTTTATTTATGATTCGATTCATTACTCGGTTATTATTCGGTAAAAGGATTAGAGTGTCAAATAATTGATACGTTGACATGCTTTATTAAGTAATCAATAGCAGAAGCTTGATTAATAAACTTTAAGCGAGTTTATCTTCTCACTAGCGTAAATATTCATGTTCATGTATTAATTATTTGATCTTGGTATAGTATATGTTTACTTGTGTTTTTGTTGACATAGGTAGTTGATTTAATTTAGCCAGCACGTATTTATTTGGCGTTTTTACGGTGAAGGAAAACATCGTGAGATAACCTGCACTGCACACACTTACGAAGAAATTCAAAGGTTGTGTGTTTATACCGT
>JARACY010006337.1:0-17616 GCA_029255725.1 Scrobipalpa atriplicella
ACTTGAGTTAAAGCCTGTCAAACATCGTGTTTGACAGTTGAATCAACCTTGACAGCTGTCAAAGACCACATTAAAACTAGCATAAATTCGGATCCCGACGTCGTAGGAGATCGCGGTTTCGACGGGAGACATTGGCCTGACTTCCTCAGGCCGAATTCATAGAAATAAGACATTTTCAGGACCTGAAAATTTTCAGGTCTGAAAAACATTGCGTTCAATAGAGCTCTCAGAGCCCTTTAAAACGACACTAAGATCAGCTCTCTAGCTCAACGGGTGCCGGAGATATGGATGTTTAAATATTCTGGGTTTTTGAAAAACCCACGAACTCTTGTGGGTTTTTAGCTATATCTCCGGACCTGATGGTCCAAATTTGACCGGGTTTGGACTCAGATGTAATGATGGGAGAGCTCTATTGAACGCAATGTTTTTCAGACCTGAAAATTTTCAGGTCCTGAAAATGTCTTATTTCTATGAATTCGGCCTGAGGAAGTCAGGCCAATGTCTCCCGTCGAAACCGCGATCTCCTACGACGTCGGGATCCGAATTTATGCTAGTTTTAATGTGGTCTTTGACAGCTGTCAAGGTTGATTCAACTGTCAAACACGATGTTTGACAGGCTTTAACTCAAGTTCCCGTCGTCGCAGAAGATTGAGGTTTTCGTTGTGCTGATGAGCCTCTCCAAGGCTATCTATATTTCGGGTTTTCAGGCACCTGAAAATTTTCAGCTCCGATCCGACTGAAAGTTGCTAGGTCGAAAGATCATGTAACCCAAGAGCCCAAGCCGAAAACCCCAGTTTTATATGTCTTCTAGTTCCCGAGCTACAGAGTGTCAAAGACCTATTCTGACGTTTGACAAATGTCAAATGATGGATAAAAACAGCTATAACTCGGGAAGGGAAGGTCGCACTGAGACCGGGTTTTCGTCCAGGAACCCAGCTTTACTATGGTTAACAGGTTTTAAATGTTTCAGGAACAGAAAATTTCAGGTCCTGAAAAATCCTGAAAAATATTTTTTCCGAAATAACACAAAAGGTTGTTACGAAGGCTGAAAACGATAATTTTCTAGCCTTTATAGTTCCCGAGCAATCGATTTTTGAAATTTAGAACCCACAACCCCAATTTGGGTTTTTGGGCTGAAATCTGTAGTTTTTAAGTTTGGAAACCCAACTTTGGGCTAAAACTATGTCAAAAGGTATAAGAAAACTGAATATGGTGTAAAAATAATTTATTTTTAATTAATTTAGAAAATATCGCCAAAAAGAATAAAAAATTCGATTACTCGGAAGCTGTTACTGAAAAAATTCTGAAAAAAATGTTATAATTAAGCGAAATGAGATATCTATAGGAAATATTTTTCGAATTTCGGAAATAGTCACTTTTCAGGTGTTTTCAGGAGCAATTTGAGTTTGTTAACAATTTTCCCTATAAATTTTGTTTCAGCAAGACTAAAATTCTGAAAATTTGGGAATCGCTTTAACTAGTAAGCGCGCAACTAATTTTAGTTTGAAAAATAGGGGTCGTCGCTCAAATTTCAGAGATAATCCCGTCTAAAGTTAACAAATGTAAAAATAAATAACTTAGCTCCTGAAAGTCCAAAAATTCTGAAAATTCCGCCAGATGTCTTCGTCCAGGCAGCTGCAGGTGGTCTCAAAATTTCAGCGTCCAGACTCCTCTCCTTCAGAAAACGCGTGGTCAAAAAACCACGTGTCTTTTTCGTTTGTCCCTGAATAACTTTCAGGGGCACGGCGTCCGGCTTGATTTGAAGATGCCAAAAGTTGCGTGGCGTTGGGGCCCACCCGCCACAAGCAAAATAATTGGGGGGCGTAGGTCAAAATCGTACAGCGCACGCAGTTTTATGATTTTTCACTCAGCACTTAACCTCTCAAATTGGGGTTTTCCGTAAATAACTTTTCAGCACTTCACTCCTCAGATGTGACACTTTCGCACACGTGTGCGGGGCACTAAAACACACCCGAATTCACTTATTTGATCACAATCGGTGCAGGATAACTATTTAATTTCAATTTTTTTTTGTGCGGAGCGACTACGGTTTTGCTGCTTTCTGGGCGGCGGACAGAGCGCAACTTGGTTAGGTTAGGTTAGGTTTAGGTTAGGTTAGGTTAGGTTAGGTTAGGTTAGGTTAGGTTAGGTTAGGTTAGGTTAGGTTAGGTTAGGTTAGGTTAGGTTAGGTTAGGTTAGGTTAGGTTAGGTTAGGTTAGGTTAGGTTAGGTTAGGTTAGGTTAGGTTAGGTTAGGTTAGGTTAGGTTAGGTTAGGTTAGGTTAGGTTAGGTTAGGTTAGGTTAGGTTAGGTTAGGTTAGGTTAGGTTAGGTTAGGTTAGGTTAGGTTAGGTTAGGTTAGGTTAGGTTAGGTTAGGTTAGGTTAGGTTAGGTTAGGTTAGGTTAGGTTAGGTTAGGTTAGGTTAGGTTAGGTTAGGTTAGGTTAGGTTAGGTTAGGTTAGGTTAGGTTAGGTTAGGTTAGGTTAGGTTAGGTTAGGTTAGGTTAGGTTAGGTTTTTTTTTTTTTTTTTTTTTTTTAACAATTTGACAGGTCGAGGGAAAATCCTTCATGGACGTCTGGGAAGGGAGACCCAGACAGTGTCGGACTCCTACCGACTAAAACCTCAGCCTGCCAATTTCCAAATGTTTCTGTGACGAGGAGATCACAGCTATTTTTACTTATTTCTATTTACAATTTTGTAATTTTTTGTTCCCTGATGGGGATAAATAAAATGATTCCTGATATTAACAGTTCCTCTCTAAATCTACGCATTTAACAGTTTTGTTAAAACCGGCTTATATATGTATCCTTAATTCTATGTATCTTATTGGAACTTAGCTATTTTATTTACTTTATGTATGTTTTCTTATATTCATATCTTTTTTTTTTTTTTTTTTTTTTTTTCTTCTGCTTTTTATATATTTTTTGTGGGTTTTTTCTTTTTTCTTTAATGTTTTTATATATGTATTATTAGCTTTTTAACATCTTATGTATACACTAAGCTTATTTATAATAAAATAACTTGTGTATACTTTCTTAATCTAGCTTATTTTACTACATTATTCTATTCTATGACTTATTTCTATTTATTACTGTATTTGCAACCTCAGTGCAATATAGCATAAATTTTGCTCTATATTCTTTTTCTGACATTAATATATGTAATGTTTCCACATTTACTACATGATTTAGTGCTATCTCCAATTCATTTCTTTTTCTTCCAGTTTGAGGACACTCCGCTACCACATGGATTGCGGATTCCGGCACACTAGGGTCACACACACACCCGGGGCTGTCCTTACATTTGAAGCGGTGCAGATATTCCGAAAATCCGCCATGCCCTGTAAGGACCTGGACTAATTTCGGGGTAAGTTTTATTTTCCGTATTACTTTATAGGCTTTTTCTACATCGGGGAAAAATAACTTAGTATTTTCCGCTGTGTCTCCAGATTTATATCTCCTATTCCAATCACATACGGTTTCCTGTCTGATTGTTCGCTTCAAGTAAGATACTGGGCATTTATCATAACTGGGGGCAGATTTCCACTTCAGAGCGGCCTCCTTGGCCAGCTCGTCTGCCCTTTCATTTCCCTCTATACCAATGTGGGCTCGCAGCCAGAAAAATCTCATTGTTTTCCCTTGATCCTTTAAAGCTGCCATATTCTGCCTTATCTGAAAAGCCAGTGGATTTAGGCTCTCCATATTTCGCAATAACTCAAGAGACGATCTTGAGTCGCTCAATAAGTTGAAAGACTTTTCCCTAGCTTTAAGTGCCATCTCAGTAGCTTGCAGTATGGCGAACATCTCCGCCTGAAATACGGTGCAGAACGACTCCAACCCAAATTTCCGAGCCTTCAACTCTCTGCCATCAACCTGCCAAGACAGTGCAGCTCCAGTCCTCCCTTCGATCTTACTCCCGTCTGTGTAAATCATGACCCCAACAAGGTCGTGTTCTCTAACCGTTTCAGGTTTCATGTCTTCCAAACACTTGAATTCGATTTCTTTTACATTGGCTGGGTGTTCCGCTTTCAAAAAGCTTACCTTCTGTTCAAGTGTTCGGTCTCCCAGTATTCCGGGTTGAGGTTTTCCACGTTTTGCCTCGTAGAGTCGCGCTGATTCTTTCACTCTTA
Source organism: Scrobipalpa atriplicella (assembly GCA_029255725.1). Taxonomy (NCBI): domain Eukaryota; kingdom Metazoa; phylum Arthropoda; class Insecta; order Lepidoptera; family Gelechiidae; genus Scrobipalpa; species Scrobipalpa atriplicella. Next base: position 4,128 of record JARACY010006337.1, read on the forward strand.
GGTCTAACGGGAGCAGGCCAGTCAGGACAAGCGTTGCGTTAAGTGAGGCTGTCTTGTAGGACTTTGCAATTTTTTGGGTGAAACCCCTCTGCACCGCATTTAGCTGTTTTTGGACCAACCATTTTTCCGTTGCTCTAACCCACACGCTTGAAGCATACAGAACCGTCGGTTCGATGACTGCGACGTACATCGTCCTAATCACTTCCGAGTTTAGTCCCCAGCTAATTTTCGCGGCTCGTGCAAGTTGTTTAAAGAGATTGGTGGCTTTCCTACAAATATTGGACACATGTGCATTGTATGTCATTTTCTTGTCAATGGTCAGTCCTAATATTTTTATTTGGTCCACCAATTCAATCTGTGTGCCACCCATATGTATGACTGGTTTTTCGTATTTTAACTTGTTTGTGACAACCATTGCGTTCGTTTTGTGGGGCGCGAACTTTAATTTATTTGCGATACCCCAGTCATACACTAGTTTGAGGCACTCTTCCGCTTTGCTTTGTATATCTTGGGTTTTATGCCCGGAGAATACCAGCACGATGTCATCGGCGAAGGCCTGTGCGTACACCTTCTGTGTGTCCAATATGTTCAATAGAGGGTCCAATAGAATGTTCCAGAAGGTAGGGCCTCCTATGGAGCCCTGGACGCATCCCTTTGTGGTGTTTTTTGTACATTCTTTTCCGGCGTATCTGACTCGAACAATCCTGTTATTGAAATAACTATCGACCAATCCCATTAGATTTCTTGGGCATTGTTTTTCCCTCAATCCACATTTTATCGCTGGCCACCAAGCGCTGTCGAAAGCGCCCTCAATATCTAGTGACACTACAACGTTTATTAGTTTCTTAGACACATTGCTCAGGATGTGGTTTGTCAGATCGTAGAGGGCGTCTTCCGTGCAGCGTTGGGGTGCGAAGCCATATTGCCGTGGATTAGATCTAGGCAAAACGTACCATTTTATCCGATTTACCATTAGTTTTTCTAACATTTTTCCTAGTATGGGAAGGAGACCTATCGGCCTATACGCCTTGGCATTCGTGTAGTCCTCTTTGCCCGGCTTTCGCAACACTATGACTGCTGCCTCCTTCCACAGTTCCGGGAAGTACTCCAACTCCAGACACTTGTTTACAATTCCCAAAAAGATTTCTTCGTTTACCTGTATTGCGGTCGAGCAAATATCCGCTGTTAGGCTGTCAGGTCCTGGAGCCTTTCTGGGATTTGCAGAACGTACCGTGCGTCGAAGTTCCTCTAGTGTAAAGGGCGGATCGTTTACATCAGCAAATGTTCGCTCCTTTGTCAGTTGTGCTTTTTGTCTCACGGTCTTATGTTCTGGATTATCGTCGTCCTCGTTATCGGTTGGAAAGAACGTTTGTGCCAAGAGTTGGACTGATTCCTCTGGAGATAAAATGTTACTTCCATCAACAAGCGGTATGTCCCCAAATCTTTTGCTTGTGTTTGCTATGACACGATATATGCCTTCCCAAAGTGTCTCTGCGTCTTGTTTTGAACAAAATTTCTTCCAGCTTTCAGTTTGCGCTGAGAGGGTTTCCTCTTCGTATTTGGATTTTGCTTCCAGGTAGTCCTTCACAACTCGAGGGCGTCTACTAGGAGCAGCATTTGAGACTCTGCGCTTTTTAGTCATCATGTCTGCTTTGAGCTCATCCAAGTCTGCTGTCCACCATGGTAAATGATTACTCTTTCGCTCTTTCTTTACTGGTATTGTCTTTTTAGTCGCCGTCGTAACTGCATGGACGTATTTGCGAGTCAGTTCTTCCAGGTCATCTGTTGTCTTTATGTTTTTTACTCTTTCTATACTAATAGAATTTTCATTTAGGGCTTCTTTGATTTCGTTTTGGAAATCTGACCACCTGGCTTTTTTTGTATTGTAGATCCTTGTACTTGATACAATCCGGGTGCCGATAGGTTTCTCCAGGTTGACAACTATTCTGATGGTGTTGTGGTCTGAGCTTGTAAGTGTCTTGTCGACTTCCCATTTTTGTATTCGACACAAAACTTCATCCGTGCATACTGTGATGTCCACATTACTTTGGAGAATTATGTCTCCCCGGACTGTATCAAATGTAGGCTCCTTACCATCGTTCAGGATGTGCATGTTCATTTCATTGAATGCTCCCACTAGCTCTTGTCCCCTGTCGTCTTCATGCCTGCTACCCCACCAGGTGCTCCAGGCGTTGAAGTCGCCTCCTATCAATAAGTTGTTTGTGCCAATTTCTTGACAAATTTTCTGTAATTGTGCCAGGTATGGGCCAATAGGTTGAGTATCTTCAAAGTATACCGAAATAACGCCGAGTTTCCACTTATCTGTTGTAAGGACGGCAGCTGCAATATTTTCGGTACACCATGCAGGTTTAGTTAAAAGGTCCAAGTCCATGTCTAATACGATTATTGCAGCCTTTACTGGCTTTTGTCTGTTTTTTGGACATTGGATTACTCTGGTTCCACTATACTCTTTTAGTTCCCCCACTGCCCCCACATAAGGCTCCTGCAGCAGAACGATGCTGGTTTTTGATTTTTGGGCTTCCTGTATTATTTCTTGGGTAGCTAATCGTTTTTTCTGTACGTTTGCCTGGAGCACAAGATAATTACGCATATCGGAGAGAGCGTTTTCTGTTGCCGGATTAGAATTATTGGTGTCTACTTGGTTTGCTACTGTTTTATCCACCTGAGTCACTTCAGCAATAGGCCACGGCTGATCTAGCCAGTGCGTCCCATTTTTTTCTAAACCGGACATGACTCATCAAACGCATTATGGTTAGTTTTTTCATGCTTGGCACGTATGCAATTTTTGCACGTTGGTGGCTCACCAAGCGTTCTGGCTGGACAGTCGCTAGCGAAGTGCAGACCTCCGCAATGACTGCACAAGTCTTCCGTGTCTTTGCAATTCTTCCTGCCATGCCCATATGCTAGACATCTCGTGCACTGGATGACCGGAGATTGGTCTTTGACTTGAATCCTCTGTAAGTCCACGTGGATTTTGCCGGCTTGTGTCAATACTTGCCATACCCTTGGTGAAACCTGAAGAATCACGTGGCTCTCATGTGGGTTCCTTGCCTTCCGTCTATATTTTATTGTAGCTCGGTAGTCAGATTCGGATATGTCCGCTAGTATCTGGTTGTTCTGGGTCTTTATGGCTTTGAGGATATCGTCATCCGAGTTGTAAGAGAGTACGTCCCTCAGGATAACTAGCGGGTCTTTGTTTTGGATCTCTTCAAGTTTCAGTCTACCACCAGAGCTCTGTATTTTGGAGGTGACCTTTGCAAGTTCCGTTTTGTCTAGACATCCAATTATTACTTTCTGTTCTTTAGCCTTCCTTAATCTGTCCACTCTTATCCCCGATGTTTTTGCGTCAACAGCTGATCTTATTTTTGATATGATCTCCTCGCTACTGTCGTCACCTTCCGATGAGACGATGACTGAGTGAATCGGTTTCTTATAATTCGTTGTCATTGTGGCTGCCTGTATGTTATGATGCGGTGTTGATGAACTTGGTGTTGTGTGTTTTGCAGCTGCTTGTGCATATGTTAGTGCACCTTGGACCCGAGTCTCGAGTGTCGTGATGAGATTTTTCGTGTCATCTAGGTCCTTGGACTGTTCCTCGATCTTTTGTTTGATCGCAGTTTGGGTACGCTCCATTCGAAAGTGAATTTCTTTAGTATTATCCTTTATAAGGATGTCTTTGACCTCTTGTATTTCCTGGAGTATCTTCAGACTGCGATCGATTGGTTCAATGAGGTTTTCATTTGGGGCGTTTGTTTTCCGGATTGTTGCAGTTTTGCTCATTTTCTTTATGATGTCGTACAGTTCATCAATACATTTTAAGACGGTTACTTTTATGGTATTTTTTATATTGCCTGACTCAGCCATGTTTGTCTTTGCTTTAATTACAATTGCCTTGGCTTCCTCCGCTGGAGTTTTTGTTTTTGGCGAAGGATTCTTTTGTTTAGGCGGCGACTTTATTTTTGCTTCTATGTCGCTTATGCTTTTTCGCACTTGTGTTGGATTTTTCTGCGACGTTCCGGAGCTTTCGCCATCGTCTCTGGGTTTTGGTGGTGTTCTGGGGAACATTTTCGGTATAAGAAGTTCTAAAGTGAACTTGGTCTGGTTATCAATAACAATTATGCTGGCTCAATAAAGCTTAGCACTATCAAAAAGAAAGGAAAATATGTAAATAAAGATAACGCGGGTCAAATTTGTATATAAAATGCTCAGATAAAATATAGAGCAAAACTTATGTTTTCACTTTGCCCAAAAAGGCCAGTGTCAAGTCCAGAGTATTTTAATTTTTACATAGAAATAAAAATATGGTTGAATAATAATTCTAGGGTAAATTTTAAGAGTTCCAGACTCTATGTCTAAGTGTACACAGTTATTATAGCTGTTGATATAAGCTATTTATCATGCATTTAACTCTATGTCTATGTATATACAGGATAAATATATTATATTTGTTTTTGCTCTATATAGAGCAATTTATCTAAATAGTAATTTGTATATTTTAACAAGTAAAATATGTTGTCTTAAAAATAGGTATATAATTAAAAACTAATAAGTGCTCTACAGAGCTATTTGAAGAGAGAAATAACTTTATGATTTTTCTTATCGACTCTATGTAGAGCAAAATTAATCGCACAAAAAAGTAGAGCTCACTGAGCCCTTTTCAACGGTACCAAGCACGGTGTTGTAGCTTAAATAGTCTCGGAGTTATCGGGATTTGAAAATCCTGTACCCTGTACCAATTTCGGTACCAAAAAAATGTACCTAGCGATAACTCCGGAACCAATAATCCGATTTTGACGGGGACCAGACTAAAGCCCAGTGCTAGCGACGACCTATCCGATCCGCCAATTTTCAGGGCCTGAAATTTTCAGGTCCTGAAAACGACTGAAAGTGGTCCGTACCCTCGCAGAAGGTCGAGCAGAAGGCTTCAGTCCAAACCGCAACCCTCCAGGACCCCGGGTTCAGGAGATATTAAGGTTTAAAGAAAAACAAGATGGCCGCCTGAACTGTCAAACGCGAGGTTTGATGGCCAATATCTCCGGATCCCGACGTCGTAGAAAGACGGGATTTAGTTCTCCGTGAAGGGCTTGACCGTAGCTATAAGAATTTGATTGATTTGGGAACCGGAATTTTTTGTGCTCTGAAATGCCTGAAAATTTCAGGAGTCGTCAATAGGCCACCCAAGATGCTAAAACCAAAATTTCCAGTTTCCAAGTCCTCTGGGAGCTGAGAAAACCTAGGAATAAGAAAATCAAGATGGCCGCCGAACTGTCAAAAGCTTGTTTTGGAACGCTGTAACTTCGTTTCTATTGGTCGGAGAAATACCGGGTTTTGAATGTACAGTTCGGCTTGACCCTCTCAACCCTCCGATGTGGTTTTCAGGACCAAAAAATTTCAGGCCTGAAAACCGCCTGAAACTATTTTTCCCTTAAGGGCAAGAACCCACGTCAATCCAAAATGAAAACCACAATTTTCCAAGTCCTCTGGTTCCCGAGATACAAATTATTGAAATTTGGTACCAATGGTATAATTTTGGTACCAAACTTCAAAACGGTCAAATTTAAAGATTAAGGGACCGTGTTTGGGCTCAAACTAGTCACAAATGAGGTATTGGGGATATTCCCACAGTCAAAAATATTAAATTTTTAATTATTTCGGAATAATGGCTGAAAAACGGTTAAAAATCTATATCTCGAGATCCAATAATGGGAAAAATATGAAAAAATATAAATAATTGGTGTAAAATCTGTGTCTATACGGGACAATTATTAAAATTTGAATAATGCGAGTTTTTAACACTTTTCAGGAGCAAAAATAAAATTTTCACAAAAAATCCCCTAGGGGGTACTTTTTTCAAATTTAAAAATCTAAGATTCAAATATGATGTTCCCAGAGTAAGCGCGCAACAGGATCTATCAAAAAATTGGGGTGTTGTCGCTTTAGTTTTTGAATAAATTAACGTTAAAGTTTGCATATAAATTAAGTAATATCTCTGAAACTAAATGTCCAAAAATTCAAATCACGGTACCGGAATACTCCTGATGGTGTAGAGCAGGATGCTGTTCAAAAACGGCGCTTCTAGCTGGTCTCCTTCCCTGAGCACGTGTCCACGTGGTTTCTATTTTTCTGTGTTTTTCAGGATGTTCCCGTGGATGAAAAATCCTGAAAATTTGTTGAAAGTTGCGGCTCCTGATCCCTCAACTGCCGATGATAAAAAATCGGGGGGTCAATGGTCTTGTTCACGCAGCGCACGCCTCCACAGGTTGTTTGAACTTGTATTAACCTCCAAATACAAGGTTTTCAGCTTTTTGCGGCTGAAACACTGCAATCCGGTGTTTCACTTTTACGGCACTTTATGGCACACACGATTCCGCACCTGGAGACACCAAAATCACTGCAATAGCACAACTTTTTACTATTTTTTCGTATTTTTAAGCGCGGAGCAGCTTTAAAAATGATGCTTTCGCCACGAGGGTCGGAGCGCAACTGGGTTAGGTTAGGTTAGGTTAGGTTAGGTTAGGTTAGGTTAGGTTAGGTTAGGTTAGGTTAGGTTAGGTTAGGTTAGGTTAGGTTAGGTTAGGTTAGGTTAGGTTAGGTTAGGTTAGGTTAGGTTAGGTTAGGTTAGGTTAGGTTAGGTTAGGTTAGGTTAGGTTAGGTTAGGTTAGGTTAGGTTAGGTTAGGTTAGGTTAGGTTAGGTTAGGTAGGTTAGGTTAGGTTAGGTTTTTTTTTTTTTTTTTTTTTTTTTTTTTTTTTTTGTATGTTTCTCCGACTTTCCTCTGACATGGAGATCAGAGACTTTGTAAGGCGAAACACGGACTTCGACGGCCAGAATATATTTAGTAGTCCATAATCAGTGTGTTTTAGGAGGAGGACTCCGGATTTTCGTACGGGAGTCCTGCAACCTTAATGCGTATTTTTGTTAGGGCTTGTTAGTTTATTTAACATGCATGGTTATTACAATTAATTCTTATTTCTAAGAGTTGTGCTCATTGAACAGCATTACATTATAAATTTAGTTTATCATAACTTAATGTCTATTATAATATTTAACTACTTATCATATTAGCGTACATGTAACTTATTATTTTACAATTAATACATATGTAAATAATATGTATTATTATAAAGTTTTCTAATCTTATGAATATAATTTTTTTTTTTCACATCTTCCTTATTATAATATCTTATATAAAGTTATCTTATTCTATTTATCATCTTACATTCTAGGTTTACTCTGTGATCAAAAAGCTTTATATCTTACTTTGTTTTATTTGATTTAATAACATAAATTGCAACATCTACTATGTATTTTTTGAGGGTACCCATAGTCTTCTTACTTGCTAATATGTCTTTTAGCGATTCTTTTGTCAGCTTATTTTCTACCTTTATCTCTAGCTCTACCCTTTGTTTTCCGAAAATTGGGCATTCCAATAGGATGTGTGGCACTGTTTGCGGTTTTTCTCTGTCGCAGATGCAGCCTGCGTAGTCTTTCAGCTTAAACCTGTACAGGTATTCAGCGAAACCACCATGCCCGGTCAACATTTGGACCAGTACTGGCGTTAAACCTAGACGTTTAATCAACCGGTATGCAGTCACTACTTCAGGGAGAAAGATTTTTGTGATTTCTGCCGTTTCTCCCTGGACGTATCGATCATTCCACTTTAATATCGTGTCCTCTCTGATTCTCTTCTTCACGAATGAGACGGGGCATCGATCGTAGTGGGCTTTCGTTTTTAGTCGTAGTGCTGCCTCTTTCGCCAGCTCGTCCGCTCTTTCATTTCCGGCCACTCCTACGTGAGCTCTAATCCAAAATAGGTTCACCGATTTATTTTGGTTTCGAAATGTAGCGATGTCTCGTTTTATTTCGAATGCCAACGGATGAAATACGTTTTGGTTATTTAGGAGCTCTAAAGACGATCTGGAGTCGCTGAAAATGTTGATGACCGGGTATTTTTTCGCTAACTGGATGGCCTGATAGAGTGCGTAGAGCTCGGCTTGAAACACAGTGCAAAATGGCTCTAATTTGAACTTTCTGCTTTCCGCCTCGACTCCGTCAACCCAAAGTGAGAGAGCCGCTCCTACCTTCCCCTCAATTTTGCTTCCGTCCGTGAATACCTGAGGACCCGTTAGTTGGTACTTTTCCATGGTTTCCGGAAGCATGTTTTCGAGACATTTGAACTCGATCTCGACTTCGAGGACTGGGTGTGGGGCTTTCAAAAAGCAGACTCTTTCTTCAATCTGCCTGTCTCCAATAAGCTCCTCTATAGGCCTTCCACGTTTCGCTTCATAGAGCTGCGCATTTTCGCGAACCCGAAGGTCTAACGGTAGTAATCCAGCTAATATGAGGGAGGCGTTTAGGGATACGGTGCGATAAGCTTTACACACCTTTTGGGCAAAACCTCTCTGTACGGTGTTCAGCTGTTTTTGCACCTTGATTTTTTCAGCTGCCGTTGCCCACACGCTTGCTGCATACAACACAACCGGCTCTATAACTGCGACGTATATGGTCTTGACTATTTCCGGGTTAAGACCCCAGGATATCCTTGCTGCTCGAGCCAACTGTTTGTAAATATTGATGGCTTTTTTACAAACATACGAGACGTGGCTGTTGAAGGTAAGTTTTTTATCCACAATCAAACCTAGGATCTTTATCTCATCCACGAGCTCAATAGGAGTCGGTCCCATGCGTATGTTTGGGGTGTCGAATTTCAACCTTTTGGTAACCACCATGGCATTAGTTTTATGTGGTGCAAACTTTAATTTATTTTCAACTCCCCATTCAAACACACGGTCCAGAACAGCATTGGCTTGATTTTCGATGGACGAGGCATCATTCCCGGAAAAAATCAAAACCACATCGTCTGCAAAGGCCTGACAATAAACATTTTTCTGTTCCAATTCATCCAGGAGGGGATCCAATAAAAGATTCCAGAAGGTTGGTCCCCCTATCGACCCCTGGACACATCCTTTCGTTGTGTTTTCAAGATGCTCTCTACCCATATAGCGTACTTTCACGGTTCTCTCTTCAAAATAACTGCCCACCAGACTTCTCAAGTTTAACGGGCATCTCTTTTCTTGTAACCGACACTGCACTGCGGGCCACCAAGCGCCATCGAAAGCCCCCTCTATGTCTAGGGATACCACTACGTTAATGAGTTTCCTCTTCAGATTATCTTTTATGTGCTGTACTAGATCATAGAGGGAGTCTTCCGTAGAGCGCTGGGGCACGAATCCGTATTGGCGTGGGTTGGCTTTTGGGAGAACGTGCCACTTTATCCGCCTTATCAATAATTTCTCCAATATTTTACCCATTATAGATAGAAGGCCAATTGGTCGATACGATTTAGCCTGTGTATAGTCTGTCTTCCCGGGTTTTCGAAGCACTATAACGGCCGCCTGTTTCCATGGTTTCGGGAAATGGGATAGCTCAAGGCACTTATTGAGTATGGCCAGAAAGACTTCTTCATTTGCGCCTATCGCGGCTTGGCATATATCTGCCGTGAAGCCGTCTGGGCCGGGTGCCTTTTTAGGGTTGAAGCTTTTAACGGCATTTTTGAGTTCAACCAGTGTAAAAGCGGGATCATTTGTGTCATTTTGGCCTGTGCTCTTGGTTGAATCTTTCGCTTTCTTTCTAATTTCTTGGTGTCCTATCGAGTCTTCGACCACTTTGTCTGCTGGAAAGAATGTGCTCGCTAAGAATGCTACAGATTCTTCCGGGCTCATTATCTGACTTCCGTTCATAAGCGGCATATCCTCGTATCTTTTTGATGTTTGACCTATGACCCGGTATATCCCATCCCATAGACTTTCCCTGTCTTGTTTTGTACAAAAATCCTTCCAGCTTGATACTTGTGCATCTAACGCTTTTTCTTCATATGTGGTTTTTGCTTTCAGGTACTCATCTATGACGGCGTTTTTTCGACAGGCAGCTGCACACCGTATTCGGCGTTTCTTCGTGGCGACTTCTTTCTTCAGGTGGTGCAGTTCTTCAGTGAACCATGGTAAGTTTATTTTCACCTTACTTTTTATTTTAGGTATGTTTTCATCACTAGCATCCTCTGTGCATTGAATGTATGCTTGCACTACCTTCTCGAGCTTTTCTGTTGTCGTTATGTCTTCAATGATTTTTTTGTTGATGTTCTTCTTCTCCAAATTCTCTTTTAGGTTTTCAGCGAATTCGGACCATTTTGCCTTGCGCGTATTATATTTCCTGGTGGATTTACTCGGTCTCCCAGTCTTTGGCGTGCATAATGATATGCTAAAGGTGATCGCGTTATGATCAGAGCTGGTGAGTCCTACGTCTACTTTCCAGTCTTCAACTGCATGTAGAAGATCATGAGAACAACTCGTGATGTCGACATGGCTTCTAAATTGTTTGCCGCCTCTGATCGTATCGAAGGTAGGGATATTCCCTTCGTTTAAAATGTGCATATCAAGTTCGTCGAGTGTGCCAGCCAGTATCTCTCCTCTGTAATCTTCCTCTACGCTACCCCACCAGGTACTCCAGGCGTTTACATCGCCTCCCATCAAAAACATTGGAACTCTTATTTTTTCCTTTAGATACTTTATTTGTTCGATATAAGGCTCTATAGGTAGTAGGTCTTCAAAATAAACGGATACTACTGCCAGCGTCCAAGAGTCCGTTTTTAAAACTGCTAGCGCTATATTTTCCGTTATGAGAGTTGGGAACTCCAGGATCTCCAAAGAATCGTCGAACACTACTATAGCTGCTTTTATCGGTTTGGTCCTATTATATGTTCTTTGGACTATACGGGTACCAGTATATCTTTTCATCTCCTCTTGTGAACCGATGTATGGTTCTTGGACCAGTGCAAAAGCAGCTTTTCTTTTTTGTGCTTCGAATAGGAGCTCCTGGGTGGCCAGCTTCTTCTTTTTTAAATTAGCCTGTATAACCTTATACATGCGTGGGTTTTGAGCATCCTGAGTAGTAACTTGTGTCGCTAGGGTGCCCTTAACAATACGCCACACTGTATCTGGCTAATCTATCCCACTTTTTCCGGATAGGACAATCGTTGTCCAGTGCGTTGTGGTCCACTTTGTCCAACTTCGCTTGAACGCAGTTGCGGCAGGATGGTGAGACATTGGCTAACCAGTCCGGGCACTGGGCTTTAAGATGCCCTCCACCACAGTGGCTACAGACGTCGACTGTCTCGGTGCAGTATTTCCGACCGTGGCCGTAGCCTAGGCACCGTGTGCACTGCACTAATGGAGACTGGTCTTCCACCCGTATCCTCTGCAGGTCGATGTGGATTTTTCCTGCATCTACCAGCGCTGACCATACCCGGGGAGACACCTGCATGACGATATGGTTGGCGTGTTCGTTCCTGGTTCTGCGTCTGTACTTGACTACCAGACGCTGCTCCTCTGAGGAGATGTCTCCCAATAGATGTTTATTCTGGTTTTCCAATGCCGTAATTATGTCGTTGTCAGTATTGTAGGCCAGAACATCCTTCAGTATCACCAACGGGTCTTTATTTTTGACCTCCTCTACGCTGAGTTGTTGATCCGACTTTTTAATTCGGCTCGTGATTTTGTCCAGCTCCTCTTTGGTATTGCACCCCAGGACTACCTTTTGATCTCTAGCCTTACGCAACCGTTCAACTCTGAGTCCACTCGTTTTGGCGTCTATTGCGTTCCGCAGTCTGTCAATAACCTCTGCACTTGTGACGTTGTTTTCGCTTGTGGAGGTGATTATAACCGAGTGTAAAGGCTGCCTGACGTACTCCTTCTGCTTTGGGCTGGGACTGGCTTCCTTTTGCAGACGAGGCATTGCTGCCATTTCTGCATACGACGGAGTTTTCCTGATGTCTTCACCCATTGTCACCACACTACTTTCGATGTCCCTAAGTTGGCCCTGTGCTTCGACAATGAGTTTTTGATTGTCGATGACATTCCGTTTTATGTCTTCTAGTTTTATATTGAGGGCCGCCTGGGGAGTACGGGTAAGGTTCTCCACAACGTCATGAACAATCAGCTTTCGTAGTGCGCCAAGTTCCTGCATGACTTCTTTATTGTCATTTGTCTTTGGATTACGAGAGACCGGTGAAGTTCGTTTTGGAGTTAGAGTCAGGAGTTTGGTCTCGTATTCCCTTTTCAGTTTCGCTTGATTTTCTCTAGCCTCCGCTGCATCGTTCTTATTTTGCTCTTCAAGTAGGTTTATTTTCTCTGCCATTGACAGTACAATCTCATAGAGGCCGGAGAGACTGAGGGCTACGTTATCTTTGATTGTAGTCTTTATATTGCCCGATAGCTCTAGTTGAGTTTTTCCCAACTCATAGAGTCGGTTGGCCTCAACTCTCTGGGAAACTTTCGTTCCTGTGCCTTCTCCGCCTTTCTGGGTGCTTCGGCTTTTGTCACTGTAGCTAAGAGTTATTTTCTTAGCTTTCGCAGGTTCTTCGCGCACGACTTGCGATGAATTGGCCGCGGTCGACGTGTTTACCGAACCAGTCGGCTTCGTCAATGCTTTACGGTCATTCATTTTGGGTGGTGTAAAAAGCCACACAGTCAATAAATTTAAAGATAGCTAATAAGCTGTCAATTTGTCTAATAATAATAGTTAAAATAATAATAAATAGGTAAATTTACCTAGCTCGTAAGAAAACCAGGGTGTGTGCTCTCAATGTTCAATTTAATAGAGTACCCCCAATAAGTCGACACAATTAATATGGAAATGGGCCAAAATAAATTATAATTGGGACTCTATGTAGTTTCGTTAAAAATGTAGCGTTATTAAAATGTTATAACGGCAATTGTCAGTGGTTTTAAGGGTACCGAGGATGTGGATTTTTTAAAATTCTTGGATATTAAGTATGTGAAGCAGTCGCAAAAAGATTTTCAATCTAACTTATAAAATATAAAAAATATAACAAAAATTGGAAACTACTCTACATAGAGTCACGTTTTTGAGTGGTATAAGCGGATATAAAAAAAAATAAAAAAAAAAAAAAAAAAAAAAAAAAAAAAAAAAAAAAAAAAAAAAAAAAAAAAAAAATAAAAATAAAAACTGTATATGTGCAAAATTTAATAAGTTTGGCTGGGTTAAACGAGAAATAAAAATAAAAATTTTTTAGACTCTACGTAGAGTCAAATCAATATATTAAACAGACAGTGCTCCCCAAGCCCTTTTCAACGAACCCAATCTCGGGTCTCTGGCCCCAAGGGTTCCGGAGATATTCCGACTTCAATTTACGGATTACTAAAACAAGATGGCTGCCAAGAAAAATTACAGGGCGATATCTCCGGAATGGCTCGGCCGATTGTACCCGTGCTTGGGCTAGTATTGTTGTGCCTGACGAGGGCTATCCGCTGAAATTGTTTTCAGGCTGAAAAAACCTTGTGTCCTGAAAATGCCTGAAACCGTTTCCTCCTGAAAACTGATGTGTTTCCTATTACTACAGAAAAATTCCCAGCCCTCTACGACTCCCGGTTCCGGAGATATTGATGATTCGAT
>JARACY010006338.1:0-17612 GCA_029255725.1 Scrobipalpa atriplicella
GCAGAGTTAATAATAGTGGTACTTTAAATAGTATGTCTGTTTGGACACTGGCCACCGAGACAAGAAGAACAAGCTACTTTAATTTTATTTCGTTTTAACACTACATATTGTTTCTGTTAATGTTTATTTGAGAGTCAATAGGTATATGAGGAAGTTAGGAGTGTTAATCAAAATTATAGGAATCGATGATTTTCTGTGCACACCTAGATTTTTTATATATGTAAAAATTTATATTCATATCAATACCAATACAATGATTAATTTATGGTAACGTTCTGCCCTACAGCCTAATGAATTTCCATGTGTTTAGCCTATATTAGGTATCTCTGGTAATATTATGTTTCTAATGCTATGGTAGAGCATTATTACAATCACTTCAGCACATCCAGAGTTTACTGAATACAAACATGTATATACACTAAGAAATCATAGTATTTTATCTAGACCTGTCTAAAATACATAAATCAGTTTTATTAGTACCTATAATCAATCGACTAATATTATCTTGTAATATAGGAAGCTCTATATTAATCACAATAATACCTATCTTTAATAATGATAACAAAATAACAACAACAACAGACTTTTTTCAGATCAATGAACTTCTGATTGAATTATTGAAGTGTTTGAATGAAGTGAGGACAAAATAATTTGTAGGGCATTGATATGAACTGGGAGGAATGAAGTGCAATGCCCTGATAAAACATATAATGTGTTTTGTGTCCTGAGTAAGAAGAATTTTTATGTAGCAGCAATAAAAATAATCAATTAATTCTGCATACTTCTAGAACACGGATTATATGTATGAAATACCTACATTATTTTATAATAAAAAGAAGAGTTGACCTAAAAGATAATCTTTTCGTGACAAAGCACCACATACACAAAAGACGTGCCAGTTGTCTGATCGATATTTGCGACAATAAAGTTGTAGGTAGATAAACAAAAACGTTTACTCTTGAAACGAATGGATAGCGGAAGCTGTATGCTCCCGGAGCAAGGAAGGGCATATCCTGAGACGTAAACAAACAGGAACACTAGATACCCCAAGCCACTATAACTATACCTACAGCCTATTGTATACCTATCTCGCGACGTAACACCACACAAAGATCAATTCGAAAACAGCTACTTATTCGTGTACGCGTGTGTTTTATGAATGCATACGGTGTGCTGCGGCTCGCCACGGCGACCCAGCCCGCGACTAAATACCACGTTCAACAAAAACTTACCGCTTTACGACCATGATAGAATCCGTCTCCTCGTTTGTGGACCCTATGATTCGAACTATACTTTTCAAACTTCACTAACAATATCGGAAACACCATGAATATTATCAAATCACTATCAAGTCGATTTATTAAAACACACATCGCTAAAAAGCGATAAATACACTGATCTTCATTGCTCCAACAACCTCGAATAATTTGCACTTCACTTTTGAGACGCACATAAACTTTTTATCTTGATTTGAATGTAAATCACTCAATGTAAATAAACACAGATTACCGAAGTAAAACGCGAGAATACAAAGGCGTGACGACACAATTTTATATTCGAGAAATCCTCAAAACACAAACGAACGAAAATGTGTTTTTAGTTTAGGGCGCAACTTCACTTTGGTTTGTTCTGCGCAACCAACTTCAAATGACATTAGACAGGACCACCAACATTACAACGAAAATTATATAAAGCGCCGTGCACACTGTACATACTTTACAATATAACTACTTTAGTTTTCATATTACATGTTAGTCATATTATGGGTTTTATAATTATTTTATATAAATTTTTCCATCATCCATCTTTTTCTTCCATGCTGGACTGGGAGTGATAGAAAAACATAGAATGTGCCAGCTGCATCTCCTCCCGGGCATGCTGTAAAAACCAGCTAAGGGATTCGAGGGTTTTAATGTATTGCAATTTAGGCGATGGGCTGACAACCTGTCACTATAGCAATACACATGACAATCTGAAATTACCCTGAAAACTTGTCAGACGTGGCGGAATGATCTTTCGGTCGTTTTGCTCTGCCTACCCCATTAGGGATAAAGGCGTGATTTTATGTATGTATGTATGTATGCATCCATCTTTGTAACAAATTTTATTTCGATAGGGAATTGAGAGAGTAATTTATAAGGCGGCGCAAAATGACGTAATTAAGTAGGTACATAAAGTAGTATAGGGGGGGTTACTTATCATTTTATCAATTACAAAACATGGGAACCTTGGAAAAGGGTATTTATTTTTTATACCTCATGCTTAGGTCCGATTCAAAATTAAAACATGGAATAGGTATGGGATTCTAATAAAATCTGTTTTAGGGGGACTAAATTTTACTTTTTACTCATTGTTTATTTATATTACGATAAGTATTAATTCTTTTATTTATTGTTTTGTAACAGATTGTTTAATTCCAATTATAATTTAATTACATATAAACTAATGTGCATGCTACTTTATAATCCACCTCTATCAATGCTGCCAACATTACGATAAATTGTCGCGGTCGTTCCATTTTACGCAAATAAATTCAATAATATTCGGATACACGAAATAAGTGTTTTAAATGCTTTAAATGTATCCGATCGATACTGCAAAACGCGGTAAGTTCAAAAAGTTTTCTCTTTTCTTCTAATTTTACCGTTTACGATTTTTAGTACCGCATTTCATTAACCCACAGATGAATCTTTTAAGTTTTTAACTGACTGAACTCCTGATCCTGAATGTGTCCTGAACTGAATTTATGGACGGACATAATATCTTGAACTTTATAGGACAGAAATAGAAGTACCTAAGCAACATGTAAAGCTACATAAAACTGCTATAAAATACAAGATTGGTAGTATTTTTTCATACTATTGCTTTTAGGTAATTTGATATTTTTCCGCAATTATTATTCATCGTTTAGTCTCCATCGCAGTGATAGTGACTTGCGTCCAAAATAAAATAAAAACTTCAAAAAAAAGGTGTGCCCGAGAAAATCTCAAAGATGATGTCACCCTACCTACAGGTTCTTCAGTTACTAATATTACTATATTTTTATTATTTAGGTAATTAGTCATGCATTTATTTCACCATGTCCTGCAACAGTGACGTCACCGACACCATGACGTGGCAACCAGAATTCTAGGAATGTCAGGAGGAATGAGTAATGTTTTGTGAAATAGTTACATTTCATGATTGATAGCTAGTCTAGTCGTTTTATTATACAAGTTTCTGGCACAGCACTATCTGCGAGACATGTCGGTACAAGCATACTGTGTTTGGTTTGTATGAACTTTGAAAAGCCAATGTTCACGGCAGCCCAGCCAGTAGAGTCGAGAGGGTGACTCCGTGCGCGTTGGCGTTGTGTCAAAATATAAACAATTCGCGATAAAACTTCTGTACATTAGCTTTTATATTTAAATAAACCATTATGTAAACTGCATTAATTATTACATAATAAATACTAGTCAAATGTGTGATACAAAATTAATATAAGCAAATATAGGTAGGTATAACTAATATATTCAACAACATAAATTAAACAAAGCAAAAATTAATATATTTTACTCTTTGATACCAAAAATTATGGGATTTTCTTGTAATCAACAAGATCGCCGTCAAAGAAAACTTACGCAGGCTAAATTATTAGCTAAACTCAAAACAGAAGTTCTAATACGATCGCGATACGGTATATTAATTAATCCAAGTTACGTAAATCTGTTGATGGAATCGGCAAGAAGGGTGGCTCTGAAACGGTGAGTGGACTTTTGTTTTACAATCTTTTAGAAGTTTTAAAATTATCCAAAAGCAATAGTATGAAAAAAATACTACCAATCTTGTATTTTATAGCAGTTTTATGTAGCTTTACATGTTGCTTAGGTACTTCTATTCTGTCCTATAAAGTTCAAGATATTATGTCCGTCCATAAATTCAGTTCAGACACATTCAGGATCAGGAGTTCAGTCAGTTAAAAACTTAAAAGATTCATCTGTGGGTTAATGAAATGCGGTACTAAAAATCGTAAACGGTAAAATTAGAAGAAAAGAGAAAACTTTTTGAACTTACCGCGTTTTGCAGTATCGATCGGATACATTTAAAGCATTTAAAACACTTATTTCGTGTATCCGAATATTATTGAATTTATTTGCGTAAAATGGAACGACCGCGACAATTTATCGTAATGTTGGCAGCATTGATAGAGGTGGATTATAAAGTAGCATGCACATTAGTTTATATGTAATTAAATTATAATTGGAATTAAACAATCTGTTACAAAACAATAAATAAAAGAATTAATACTTATCGTAATATAAATAAACAATGAGTAAAAAGTAAAAATTTAGTCCCCTAAAACAGATTTTATTAGAATCCCATACCTATTCCATGTTTTAATTTTGAATCGGACCTAAGCATGAGGTATAAAAAATAAATACCCTTTTCCAAGGTTCCCATGTTTTGTAATTGATAAAATGATAAGTAACCCCCCCTATACTACTTTATGTACCTACTTAATTACGTCATTTTGCGCCGCCTTATAAATTACTCTCTCAATTCCCTATCGAAATAAAATTTGTTACAAAGATGGATGCATACATACATACATACATAAAATCACGCCTTTATCCCTAATGGGGTAGGCAGAGCAAAACGACCGAAAGATCATTCCGCCACGTCTGACAAGTTTTCAGGGTAATTTCAGATTGTCATGTGTATTGCTATAGTGACAGGTTGTCAGCCCATCGCCTAAATTGCAATACATTAAAACCCTCGAATCCCTTAGCTGGTTTTTACAGCATGCCCGGGAGGAGATGCAGCTGGCACATTCTATGTTTTTCTATCACTCCCAGTCCAGCATGGAAGAAAAAGATGGATGATGGAAAAATTTATATAAAATAATTATAAAACCCATAATATGACTAACATGTAATATGAAAACTAAAGTAGTTATATTGTAAAGTATGTACAGTGTGCACGGCGCTTTATATTAATTTTCGTTGTAATGTTGGTGGTCCTGTCTAATGTCATTTGAAGTTGGTTGCGCAGAACAAACCAAAGTGAAGTTGCGCCCTAAACTAAAAACACATTTTCGTTCGTTTGTGTTTTGAGGATTTCTCGAATATAAAATTGTGTCGTCACGCCTTTGTATTCTCGCGTTTTACTTCGGTAATCTGTGTTTATTTACATTGAGTGATTTACATTCAAATCAAGATAAAAAGTTTATGTGCGTCTCAAAAGTGAAGTGCAAATTATTCGAGGTTGTTGGAGCAATGAAGATCAGTGTATTTATCGCTTTTTAGCGATGTGTGTTTTTAATAAATCGACTTGATAGTGATTTGATAAAATTCATGGTGTTTCCGATATTGTTAGTGAAGTTTGAAAAGTATAGTTCGAATCATAGGGTCCACAAACGAGGAGACGGATTCTATCATGGTCGTAAAGCGGTAAGTTTTTGTTGAACGTGGTATTTAGTCGCGGGCTGGGTCGCCGTGGCGAGCCGCAGCACACCGTATGCATTCATAAAACACACGCGTACACGAATAAGTAGCTGTTTTCGAATTGATCTTTGTGTGGTGTTACGTCGCGAGATAGGTATACAATAGGCTGTAGGTATAGTTATAGTGGCTTGGGTATCTAGTGTTCCTGTTTGTTTACGTCTCAGGATATGCCTTCCTTGCTCCGGGAGCATACAGCTTCCCGCTATCCATTCGTTTCAAGAGTAAACGTTTTTGTTTATCTACCTACAACTTTATTGTCGCAAATATCGATCAGACAACTGGCACGTCTTTTGTGTATGTGGTGCTTTGTCACGAAAGATTATCTTTTAGGTCAACTCTTCTTTTTATTATAAAATAATGTAGGTATTTCATACATATAATCCGTGTTCTAGAAGTATGCAGAATTAATTGATTATTTTTTATTGCTGCTACATAAAAATTCTTCTTACTCAGACACAAAACACATTATATGTTTTATCAGGGCATTGCACTTCATTCCTCCCAGTTCATATCAATGCCCTACAAATTATTTTGTCCTCACTTCATTCAAACACTTCAATAATTCAATCAGAAGTTCATTGATCTGAAAAAAGTCTGTTGTTGTTGTTATTTTGTTATCATTATTAAAGATAGGTATTATTGTGATTAATATAGAGCTTCCTATATTACAAGATAATATTAGTCGATTGATTATAGGTACTAATAAAACTGATTTATGTATTTTAGACAGGTCTAGATAAAATACTATGATTTCTTAGTGTATATACATGTTTGTATTCAGTAAACTCTGGATGTGCTGAAGTGATTGTAATAATGCTCTACCATAGCATTAGAAACATAATATTACCAGAGATACCTAATATAGGCTAAACACATGGAAATTCATTAGGCTGTAGGGCAGAACGTTACCATAAATTAATCATTGTATTGGTATTGATATGAATATAATTTTACATATATAAAAAATCTAGGTGTGCACAGAAAATCATCGATTCCTATAATTTTGATTAACACTCCTAACTTCCTCATATACCTATTGACTCTCAAATAAACATTAACAGAAACAATATGTAGTGTTAAAACGAAATAAAATTAAAGTAGCTTGTTCTTCTTGTCTCGGTGGCCAGTGTCCAAACAGACATACTATTTAAAGTACCACTATTATTAACTCTGGCATTTATATATTTCTATCTTTTGTTCTTATTTCAGCTTTGTTTACTATTCTGCAGGTCTGATCTCATTTAATTGATTTATTACATTGTTTGTATTACATTTAGTCATATTTTTGCATTATTATTACTCCCATGCTGGACTGAGGAGTGATAGAAAATCATAGAATGTGCCAGGGTGCCAGCTGCATCTTCTCCCAGGCATGCTGTAAAAACCAGCTAAGGGATTCGAGGGTTTCAGTATATTTTAATTTAGGTGATGGGCTGACAACCTGTCACTACAGCAATATACAAATCTATCTTAAACAACCCTCTTACTACTACTCTTTGCAATGAAATGCTGAGTCCCTTTTCCATGCTGTGTAGTTTACTTTCTTTTAATTTCTTTTTTTCCCTTGTATTGTAATCTTCTACTGATTCCTGGGAATAAAATACATTCTAATCCTATTATATTCATTATTTTAAAGTAGGTAGATAGTTTCATAATCTTTAAGGTTAACAATGACTGTTTATACCTAATAGCCGCTAACTATCGAATCAATTATACATTCATTTCTAATGATGTATGTAAGCAAGCCCACCTTATCTATTCCTGTGACCTTCAACACTCCACTGGGCATATCTTAAAGACTGTTTATAATGAATATTTATGGTGGATCAATATTAATATTACTTATTATTGCAGCTTAGTTTGTTACATAGATAAACACAAATACTGTTATAGAATAAGGTAACTGATATAGTACTTCCTGTTTTAAAATACATAATAATTTAATTATAGATACATAAAAAAAACCCAAACTCTACAAAAATATTTGTAACTCATGCTACAAATATTTTGGCTGTGCAGGTAGGTATGGAACCCTCAACTTTCAGCTCACCAAGGAGGTTCATTATCATAATCCACTGCACTGCACTACGCTATGGACTTAGTCATACATAAATAGCTAAGAAGGTTCTTTCACTAATGATTAGGAAACTAGCTCTTTGTTCCGCAGTTTCATCTGCAGCTTAAATAGTTTTCCCGTGGGTATCCGATATTTTAGAATGTAGCTTTCTAATGGTAAAACAATTTTTGAAATTGGTTTCGTAGCTTTGAGTTTATTCATAACAAACATAAACAAATACCAAAATAAAAATCTTTCCTCTTAATAATATTAGTGGATAGTCCACTGATCTATGGAGCCAGTAACATATCACCAGGTTTTAGGCTATTTATTAAGACTGTAAATGTATTCTTTGCTTCTGCAATCGTTTGACAACAGTCCCAAGTTTGTAAGCAGACAGGCACAGAGCTTCTCCACAAGGTCTTATCATCAGACAAAGAGAAGGCCTTGAAGGTTTGTAGCACTCTTGGCGCTCATGTTATACCCATAGTAATAGGATCATCTGGACTGGAGTAATAGAAATGTTTCAACAATCTTATCTATCTCACAACTATCATATAATAAGTTTTGGGAAATAGCATTTTTATAGAAGCAGAGCCTGTTCCTGCCTTGAGGGTCTCGAGGCGGGAGATCAGGAAAAATGCGGTTGAAAAGACCGAGAATTAGGACCATCAGAAAGTATGGATTCGCTACCCACTGAACTGAAGCCAGACGCATTTATTTTAGTTACTACACTAGGTTATTTATGAAGACTGTATGTATACTTAGCTTCTGCAATCGCCTTGACGACAATCCCACGTTTGTTAACAAGGGCTTCTCCACAAGGTCTTATCATCAGACAAAGAGAAAGCCTTGAAGGTTTGTAGCCCTCTTCAAGTGGCTATGAGTACTTGAGGAATTTCAATTATTGTTTATTGTTTAAGGCCTCAGTTGTAGTGATTGCAGACAATACAAAACATTGTTGGCTGTTTAAACATCTAGAAAGTAATTTGATAAAGCAGTTGTATCTGCCCTGTGTAGGTGTAGTGTATAAATAGCTAGTGGAATGAATGATTGGCTCAGTTGTCAACCAAATTGCTTCTGACTTGGCAGAAGTGTACCACCTCCAAAAAAAAAAACAAATACTGAAGGAACATGACAGCCCATATCCACAAAACTTTTGTAATATGTGGGTAGACAAAATCATCAAATTAGTAAATGCACTCGTTTTAGAACATATTATGTATTTCTTTTTGCATAATCAGGTCAATGAACTTCTTATTATCGAATGGGTGGAATAAACTCTAACGCCCTACCTAACTAATAAACCCAAATTCAACTCCGTGATCTCTGAACCGAAAACTTAAGGCTCTTTAACCTCTAGACTAGACAACAAAGACAGTGTGCTCTGATCTATACCAAAAGAAGCGATTTTTAAAAATATTACGAGAATAAATGCGAGCATCACATGTATTAGAGTACCATTTGCGTACATGCCACTCAATCTTTGACGTCACCTGTCTTGACATTTCCCTCCGTAATGTGTTCCTTCGTCTCGCAACTTGTCTACGTCACATCTACGTAAAAAGAAAGTAAATTCTACTTTTAGCGCCCTCCAGTGTATTGTGGATATTTTTAACTCAACCTTTGGGGCACAATGGGGGTTTCTGGGGGCTTCATTCAACCCCCTCATTAAAGTTTCATGCGGTAGGGTTGAATTGAACCATGAGCATTCCTAGTCCCTCAGTTATGAGTTCGTTTAGGCAACAAGGTTTTTGTGGGATTTCTCTCGTCGTAAATGTTCTTTTTTTTCATTTATTAGCGGCCCAAATAGCCAGTCGTTATTCCATCAATAAAAGGAGCAATACGCTGTTTACTTTGTCATTCTCATTATATTCAATTTTTCTGCAGTAAAAAGTGGATACCATCAATTGCCAAATCGTTTAGGCGTGAAAGAGTAACAGACACTTAGTAACTTTTTATTTATAAGTTAGTGTAGATTTATTGTTTAGCAACCCTTAATTTAAATTTCCACCGAGTCGTTCTTGGGGGTGAATTGTATTGCGAAATGTGACCTAGGGCTATAATTTGAAAGACTGATGTGTGCTTGTGTGTCGTATGAGATTTACGATCTGTGGCTCTCTCTCACACACACATAAGATAATATCCAGTTGTTTTATAGTTTTGGCACGAGGTTTATACATAATAAAGAGAAGCAAAATATTTCGTTTTTTTTTTTTGCGAAACGTATTAACCATGCTACTTCAGCCTTATTAACTTTGTTATCCATGAAGTAGGTATTGAACGTAAAAAGTTTCTTTCGTTCGGTGATAAATTAGTCTAGAACTAGAACTAATAAAGTTTCTTGAGCGAGCGGTAAAGATTGTATCTTAGACGACATATTTTACAAACCAGATCTTGTCAAATATTATGCGAGTCCTTGGCTGACCGTATTCACAAACGTAAAAACTGCTGACCAACCGAACCAAAGGGCTGGAAGAGATAGGCAGGCGACCTTTCGGCAAACGATGTCTACCTGAAGGCACATACCGTTACTGGTAGTCATACTTTATCCCGGGATTCCGAGAAAGCCCTACCTGCGGATGCCCGCGTTTCCGCAGATTATCCTCAGGAATCTGCACACCATATTTCATGTGCCATGCGTGAGATGCCTTGCAGCTATCAATCTGCATTTTTGAAGATTACCTTATTGTTAGAGTCGTTCGTGCCAAAAACTTTGACGCGGGAATACCATATTAATGAAAGACACTGATCTCGATACGGTTGGCACACTTTAAATAAATTTATTCCTGTCATTTTATAAAAAATAAAATAACTTCCGTTCTTGGCTCATATATGAAACATTATACGTATAAGGAGTAAAAAAATCTGACCAAGTGCACCTACCCATGAAACTGAACAAGTTTTCCCAAGGATCATGGGTCGAAATATAAAAAAAAAAATTGGCCCTCCCATACAAATGGTGTCAGCCGCTCGTGTCATTTTGTATGGGAAGGCCATTTTTTTTCATATTTCGAAATTATTTTGGGAAAGTGTTTAGCTCATGGGTAAGTTCACCCTTAAGTTTAGTCGGCAAATTTTTCACTCCCCGTATTTTTAAAATATGAATTATTTGTAGAGAAATTTTGAAAGGGAAATGTTAAGCTAAAAGAATGTGTTGCTCCCAGAAGACGTTTTTTCAAAGTAAACAACACTTCATGCAAGATATGCATGTTAGTATGTTGTATGAGTAATCGGCCGAACCCTTTGTTTCTCACGTCTTGAACATATCAATTTACTAAATGATTCAGATTTAATTGGAATCGCTTATAAATAAATACAACATCGTGTGGGTCTTAGAATATTATAATGGTTTGAACCATCATCTGCTACCTAGTTGGTTCAGAGTAAGAACTTAGTGAAATATATTTTAGGTTAAGTCTTCAAGAATTTGAGACTTTGTATATGTGGACAAAGTGGTACTTAACTCTACAAGTCATGAATGTCATAATCATGATAGTGTCACCTTAAGTAAATGGCCGTTAGTATATTCACAGAAGATTTAAAAATATTTCTTATCCATTTTTCACGCTAGTTCATTCCAGTCAACGCTTGTACATATAAGCGACACTCTCGCTCCAAAACGCGCCCTATTATCGTGGCAAAAAGCGCCAGTATCCGGCCGTTTTCCCGCCACCTGCTCCTGCGCACACCTGCGCGGCAGATGCTCCTAACGCCAACATAGAAAGCTGAAAAAGGCACGCTCCGCCTTTGATAATGCGGGCCTGCTAGACGGTCAAATACCCGGTCTAATGTGTTAAGCATGCTTGACAAATGCACTTGAATCGTTTTCTGAGGTGTTGTCCCGATAAACCCAGAGCTTTTATTAAGTGTATTCGCCATTGACGAAATTTTGCAGCGATTACTGTTAGCTTAACATTTTAGTACTTAACAGCTTGGCAAGTTCCTTCGGAGATGTTGGATTTAACAAATGATTTTGTGTTGTGCATTTAGCGAAGAAATAATTCAGAATTTTGTAATTTAAGATTGTTTTCAGTCCATGATTACTTCCATGCTGGACTGGGAGCGATAGATATACAAAGAATGTGCCAGCTGCATCTCCTCCCGGGCATGCTGTAAAAACCAGCTAAGGGATTCGAGGGTTTCAGTATATTGTAATCTAGGCGATGGGCTGACAACCTGTCACTACAGCAATATACAGATCTATCTTAATCAACCCTCAAAACTTGTCAGACGTGGCGTAACGATCTCCGTTTGGGTTGTTGACGCTCTGCCTCCCCATTAGGGATAAAGGCGTGATTTGTAAGGTATGTTTTCAGTCGATGTCGTCGGCGCGATCATTTTCATCGCATAATGTTAATGGTTCGAAGCAATTTCGATTGACCGCCTAGGGAAGCTTATATAACGGTCGGAACCATTTGAAGCCATTCAACTCGATTAATAAATCAATACCATAATACAGACAATCAAGCGATTGACTAAGGGATTAGTTAAATTAACCAGAGCGGGTCTAAACCACGTTTGAATTATTCAATAAGTAGATTATGGTCCCCTCTCATGTCGATATTATAATGATTTGAGCACGCGTCGACTCGGTTGGATTGTTAACTGATTGTGGGGGGATAATACTTAGAGACGAGTCTACCACCATGTTTTATGGTATTAATTTTACCATAAGTTTTCGAGGTTCCTACGAGATTATACCACAGAATTATTTAATAGTACTTAAACGTGGTTTCTATGAAGAAATGTAAGGCGGAAATGATAATGATTAGTTACGTCTCGCCTGTCTGGCCTTCGCCATGTGTGGCCCGCGCCTTAAACATAGAACAGCTGATTGATTTAATATTGAGTTGTACCGTTGCTATGAGTATATTAACCCCCTACACGACAAACACTTCACTCTTATAATGGGATGGGAGTACCTACAACAAATAGGGCAAGCACCTGAAGCCAGCCCACACCCCTGCGCTATGGCGTATGGCGTGCGACTGCGCCATGCGCGCGCGCATGCAAGCGTGCGCCGACAAGTCTCGGTTCGCTGACCTGACCGAACCCCGCACTCTGCCAAATTCGGTCGCGCCTCGTCACCCGCCATCGCTCGTAAATCACTCCTGGGTTGGACAACTGCCGTTTTAATTGTAGGTTTGGCAACCCCACGGCTTTCATGTAGGGTAGATGTATCGATAGCTCTTTGACAGTTGTCTTTATTACAGCGCATACGGCTGCAATGTCGTTACGTTACACATAAGACCAGATTGTCAAAAATCTCGGGATATTAAACTAAAAGTTGATGCGTTTTGAACAAGCGACCTCATGTAATCTGGCCAAACTCTAACTATAGTATCTGACTGATGACAAGAAAAAACTACGGCTGCTAACTGCTGCGGCTTGAAATAAGGTCGGTTTAAATTGCAACCACTGCCTTGCTTTTTTGTGGCAAGCTATTCATAAGTGGTTCATGCATTTTTTACTTTAACGAGACCTTCATTTACTTGGATTAATGTATACTACGTCGTTGTAAAATATTGCGGTTACCTTCAAGCTGGTGGCTACCGGTGGGACCTTCCGAATATCGTAAAATTGTACCGAGGCCGTCAAAGTGCGACAAAGCACATAATCTGATTGAGCAATCACATCGTGACAAGTTTTATTGCGTTTCTGATGACAGAGGAACTGTTTTATTGCAGAGTATCGATATTTCATTCACTCTTCATTTATTGACCTTTCAACCAATCAGCTTCTTTTGTATTGTCTCTAGTCATAGTTTAATGTGGGCAGCATCCGTTTTTCTAGCAAACTGGTTATATATAATTGTCAGTTGAGTCAGCATCATCGTTAGATTTCCGTTTAGGATAAAAACTTGACCGTTGGACCGCTGCTGACCGTTGTTTAGCGGTTGATTTCAAATTAGTGGAAGATTTGTAATGCTGTTTGTAGGTTACTAAGTCCATGCTTGACTGAGAGTAATACAAAAAACTACCTACCAGACCAGCTACTTCTCTTTCTGGGCGCACTGTTGCAGCCAGGGAAATGGGGCAAAAAGACAGAGTATTTCGGTGTATCATCACATCATTCATCACTACAGTAAAACACAGCCCTCTCTGAAACACCCCTAAGATTTGGTCAAATGTGGCGAAAAATTTTACTTGTACTTACCACATAAAATATATAGGCTTGTACATTTATATTATATGCTTGTAGGTTATTTTTGCTATTTTTTTTAACCAGCAGGTGTCTTTGCAACTACTCCACCAATGTCAATCCTTGAGTCTCAACGACAAAGGCTTAATTCTTTTTTAATGACCGTCTTTGTCCTTTTCCATAGACATTAGTTTTCTGAACATAGATTTTTATTTAATGAGCAATTATTTTCCTTTTTGTTTTTAAAATAGCTTTATTTAGTCTAAGGCTGTCGGTCTTTTTATGTTTCTTTGTTTATTATAAAATAATTATGTACAATTTATATCTTGCAAAGACTTATAATTAATACCTCAAGTACGAATAATAAGAATCATTAAACTACAAATATGATCTACTAATGAATTCAATGACATTTGTATTTTCACAAGTTTAATACTGCAATACAGCAAATCATCATTATTACTGTTTTCGTTGGTTATGATTATGACTCGTCATTGAACAATAATTTCGAGTATAATAACATTCGATTCAAACAGTTCAATAATACATTATACTAGTCATCCTCTTAGCAAATCATAATAATGTAAAGACCTCAATGTTCTTACTTTAAATCCACAAAAACACAGAAATTAACTAAAAATATGAAGATATTCCCCGTGTGGTGCCGGGTTAGAATAGCATCACACCATGACTTCCTGCGGGTGTCGTAAAAGGCGACTAAGGGATAAATCCAGGGAATGGGCAGCAGCGTTCCCTGTGAATGGAAAACTTCTACTGCGCACACCAACCCGCATGCCAAGCGTGGTGAGTATGGCATATACCCCCAATTTTGGGGAGGCCCATGACCAGCAGTGGACTGTTGTGACTGATGATGATGTGATGATAATGAAGTTATTATGCCCATGGGTTAAAGGAATTCCTCGATTTTCTTTTAATTAATCACCTTTTACGACAACTACGAAAATATATTCAATTACTCCTAGTCTAAAGTTCTGACACCAACATTGATTTATCTGTATTATCTGATCGCTAAGTGCTAAATGTTTCGATCTAATAAAACGGGACAGGCTGGCTGTCGAGGTAGAAAGTGTCCAACATCTGCGCAGGCGCTGCTTGGTCGTGTCATGACTAGGGTTGCTTTTGCTTGTCCAAATTACAATAATTGCTTTATTATTTTTCTCTCTTCTGCCATGTGGCCTGGAGCTGTATTTTTTAATAACTCGAACCGAAATGCGTATGCGAAAGAGCAACATTAGAATAGGATTTACATTTTTCTCCTGAATGTTCGCTCGAGGTTTCCACCCTAAGACTTTTGGCATACTTTGAGTGCCTTTTGAAGCACTGAATCATCTTAATTGTCAATAAAGGGTTTATTACCTGGTGTTAGATTTTATTTACTTCCATGCTGGACTGGAAGCGATAGAAAAACATAGAATGTGCCAGCTGCATCTCCTCCCGGGCATGCTGTAAAAGCCAGCTTAGGGATTCGAGGGTTTCAGTATATTGTAAATAAGGCGATGGGCTGACAACCTATCACTACAACAATATACAGAATGAATACAGATCTATCTTAAACAACCCTCAAAACTTGTCAGACATGGCGGAACGACCTTTGTTTGGGTCGTTGACGCTCTGCCTACCCCACCGGGGATACAGGCGTGATAGTATTTATGTATTACCTGGTGAATATTTTTTTATTATTTCTGGCAACCCTAACGTGACCGTGCGAACGGAGAAAGTACAAGGGTTTTCGTAAACAACCATTGTATAATCAATTGTCTTCTAATTCCAAATTGTTATTGTACTGTCTGTGAACGGATTAATTGTAAATTACCGCGGTTACTTCATTAGGTTGTGGCTTTGTTTTTTTATTACATTATTCAATCTGATTTCCCGCGCCTCTAAAAGGTGAAGCCACTAAAATACTGCACTTGTTACGAATTCTAACGTCCGATTATACATGACGAAATTCATGAATAGTCCAGTCAATTTAGAAAAATAAATACTTTGCAATTTGCAATTAATGCAAAAAATTTGATTATTATTTTGATCGGGATTATTACCACGATTATATTTATTGTTACCTCGATATTTCACTGCAGTTTCATGGTCCATGGTCACGAGTAGACTGGCGATGCGAATGTTGACGTGTTCTAAGGGAAACCATATCGGTCTACCTACCCTATTTCGGACGCGACGACTGCCTTCACTCCGACTTCCACTACCATTGTCACTTAATAGTTTCTCACGACACACTACACTCACAGTATCTACTCGCGATTTCGAACTCGAACCATTTCTGCGGTTATAAACGTTGAACACTGACCATGGAGCATGAAATGAAACAGCTCTGAAATATCGGTAACAATAAAAATAATCGTGGTAATAATCCCGTTCAAATTATAATCTAATTGTAATAAACAACTTCTTCACGAAATTCACGAAAGTCTCAAAATTTATATTGCTAGATGAAAAAACGAAACCTTTAAATGTTATACAGTCCCTTTTATGTTCTTTGTGAAAGCTTATTATTTATAGCTCATTTTATTTATTAACTGAAAAATGGAGTTCACGAGTGTCTGTGCTAAAAGTATTGTAAGTCTGCTGCTGATTTTTGAATACGCGGCGTAAGTAAGGCATTTTTCATTAGCGATGGATTATTTTTAGCTCTCAAATGGTAGCAATTTATATAAAAATATTATTCTTCTGGTTCTGATTCGTTTTTTTTAAACAATCGTTTAAAAAACTCATTTCTTGTTATAGTTAAATGATTACACTAAACTTTAGTGTAATCATTACTATCTCAAACCTTTAGTTTACTGGACTATAACAAGAAATGAGTCACAAGAATTCTGGTGGTGTCGATTCGTCAACTTCCGGCGTTCCCACGTTGTTTGTCGCTGCCTTTGTCGCCACGTGCTTCGCTTGTCAATTGATAAGCATGTCAATAAGTCACGCGTACGTGATTTTCCTTTACTGTTACGTTATTATTATATGGATATGCAGATTATAGTAACTCCTAAATCCAGTCACTAGTCGTTGACTTTACCTGTTCCATAATCAAGTACTCAACTCAGTTATCCTTGTTCAGTTTCTATATCTTATTTTATCGCCATACCATACCATAATAGTCAAAAGATAAGATAGGTCTGACTAATTAAGGGTGTGAAAAATTGCGAGCCTATAAGTAGTAAAAATGCGCTCATATTTCAAAGACTTTCCTGTTATTTGTTCTTTAATTGATTTCCTTTCATCCTACTAAATTAAGAAGCTCCATCCATACCTCTCTCATCTGAAATAATCAGTAGGTACATTCTTATGACGAATATAAATGATTGGGTCAAGATGATTGCTTGTTTTTACCCATGTATCCGGTGTCAACATGTCAAAAACGAAATCGTTTCAGCGAATTCGCCCCCAACTGCGCATTGACTCAGTGATTCGCGGTAAAACCTCGAGGTTTTCCTGTAAAGACTAGACCAGTAACAATCTGGTCATTTGTGCTATAAATGGAAATAAAATAGGTTAGTGCGTCGAGTTGGTATATAAGTAAAAACGAAACTGATTTGAACCTTCATGCAAATGTAAAGTGACTGGAGTAACATTTTTCTTGATATCTCAAACATTGCAAATTTTTTATTACCTATGGAAATTTTCTATCATGTGATTTGACAACATCATATATCTTCCTTTTAAAATGTTAAATAGGTATCTTTCTGTACCGGGTGTAGAAAAATTAGCTGACCAAAGGTTAGCCTGCCGCGCTTATAAATAATCGGAGACAATACATTTCTTTTCATATTTCGCCCTACGTTCTTTGGGGAAAGTTGTTCAGTTACATTCACACTCACACCCTATAGTTTGGTCAGCAATTTTTTTACACCTTGTATTTCTGGAAAAAAATCGTAATACTTTATTCTCTCTGCCAT
>JARACY010006339.1:0-17606 GCA_029255725.1 Scrobipalpa atriplicella
AATCTAATTCAAGAAACTAGACGTACGTAGATACAAAAGATGCAGGTATGGATTCAGTAATGATGATAACTTTGAATGCTACATCAAATAAAATAAAAAATATTTGAATAAAGTTATCCATGCCCTCGATAAGGCAAATCACGTCCATGTGATTTAATGTGATTCATTTAGGGAGAATGACCGACAATACTTCTTTGTTTGTGCAAGGACAGACTCAGTCTGTACCTATCACTACCAGACATTGGACGTATAATATTGTGATAATATTGTAGCAATATTCCAGTGACACGCAGAATGGACTATTGTGGTGTAAGTATTCATAGTTCGGTAAACGTTGCTAGTCGCGTCACGCGCCCGCGCAGGTGCGCCTGTAGCACGCGGCGTGTAGAGTCCAAGCAATCGAACATCATCCGTGACTCCGTGCAGTAGAGTGCTTCCTATCTGCACAAACAAATTGTAAGATATGACCACAATCTTTACATACGATTTTTTTCCTCGCTAATGCGCTCCGTTCTCGATCCGTCTCTTTATTCGCAGATTAAACGTTAACACGCACCATGAATTATGAAACACGCCAGAATATTTTTATCGATTTCATTCGAAATCGTATCGGTTCAATACTCATTTACATGGATGTTATGCTACGTGCTTGCTTAAATGCTGTTTCTACACTTATCTACTTACAAAGTAACATTATCAGAAAATGAATGCTTTGAATTTTAATGTTGGTCCAAACTCTCATAGACTATTTAGTCGGTCGGTTCGATCGGGTACATGTGCGAGCGTCGAGCGGACAGGCGGCGGCGCGGCGCCGGCTGGCCCGCAGCCAACTAATGATTGCCAATCGAGCGAACAATTTACGGATTATAGCCTTCTGCTCCACGTAGCAGTGTTAGCACTACACAACTTATCAAGATAGTTATCTAATTATGCCCTGATATAATAATCCTTGGTTGTTTTATGCAAAATAAGTGACTCAATCGTTGATATCAGATAGTGGGTATCTTGATGACACGCGGTCCAGCGGGCAGGCCGGCGGGTAGGCCGGCGGGCAGGCCGGCGGGCAGGGGGCGCGGGCGATGCGGCGATACGCGCCGGTATGGTAATATTTCGCGCGCTCGTGCTGCGCGCGGCGGTTTAATTATATCATATCGAGGGCAATCTGCGCGATGCGAGCGCAGGCCGCTGCGCCCGCGCCGCGCAGATAAATCACACACAATCCCTACCTCATAATTTTGCCCTCCCCAAACCGACTCACGCACGATTCAGGTAATCAAATCCTTATAATTATCGTATTGCATATTTAACTCGAATTATGTTTAGCGTTCGAATTGAACTTGACACGCAACCTTGGGTAACTTTCTGTGTTTTTCGATGCATACTTTCTTACCCAAATCTTTTCAAAGTAGGTAAGAGTGATGAGACTTATCTTCTAAGATAGCTCATTCGGTCGTGAAATCTTTCTTTATTACAATGGTATGCAATCAATGGATCGCAACTCGAATAATAAAATGTTTTTGCTTTGTCTGGAGTAAAAAATTATCTTATAATTACTCATATCTGTGTAATCTCGTAAACCTGTGATATTACAAGACGCAGGTATTGATGGTCATAAAGAAGGAAATTGCCCTCAAATGTTGTGCAGATTGAGGTAGCATCGAGGCTGATGATCCGAAGCGGTGAAATGTCCGCCGCGGGCACCGCAACCGCCGCGCCGCACGGCTTTTGCTGCGCATCTGGACAACAAACATCGAGTGGAATACGTACCTACTACTTATTGATACGAAAACTGTAACTAAGTATTTTTTATGAGAATTTATGAGGTTTTTTATAATTCGTGATGTTTATTTGATGTTGAATGTGAAAGTCAGTTACTAGGAGCGGAGAAACAGTAGGTAGTTACTGTTAGCTGCAAGTGTTACGATGTCCGCGAGATGTGCGTGCTGCGAGCGAGTTGCGGGCGTGAGTGCGTTATCGCGCTCCGAATATTCATTCTCACGGTGCCAGTGAGTGGCCCGCGCAGGTCGCTGTGAGAAACAGCAACGCACCGACTACACCGCCGCCGCTGCTGCTACGTGAACTTCGTGCCGAACTCTCTATTTTGCCTTGCTACCCACTAAGATCCTCGTGTGATACTAACAAATCTAAATAACACCAAAGAAAGTTACCCAAGGTTGCGTGTCAAGTTCAATTCGAACGCTAAACATAATTCGAGTTAAATATGCAATACGATAATTATAAGGATTTGATTACCTGAATCGTGCGTGAGTCGGTTTGGGGAGGGCAAAATTATGAGGTAGGGATTGTGTGTGATTTATCTGCGCGGCGCGGGCGCAGCGGCCTGCGCTCGCATCGCGCAGATTGCCCTCGATATGATATAATTAAACCGCCGCGCGCAGCACGAGCGCGCGAAATATTACCATACCGGCGCGTATCGCCGCATCGCCCGCGCCCCCTGCCCGCCGGCCTGCCCGCCGGCCTACCCGCCGGCCTGCCCGCTGGACCGCGTGTCATCAAGATACCCACTATCTGATATCAACGATTGAGTCACTTATTTTGCATAAAACAACCAAGGATTATTATATCAGGGCATAATTAGATAACTATCTTGATAAGTTGTGTAGTGCTAACACTGCTACGTGGAGCAGAAGGCTATAATCCGTAAATTGTTCGCTCGATTGGCAATCATTAGTTGGCTGCGGGCCAGCCGGCGCCGCGCCGCCCTGTCCGCTCGACGCTCGCACATGTACCCGATCGAACCGACCGACTAAATAGTCTATGAGAGTTTGGACCAACATTAAAATTCAAAGCATTCATTTTCTGATAATGTTACTTTGTAAGTAGATAAGTGTAGAAACAGCATTTAAGCAAGCACGTAGCATAACATCCATGTAAATGAGTATTGAACCGATACGATTTCGAATGAAATCGATAAAAATATTCTGGCGTGTTTCATAATTCATGGTGCGTGTTAACGTTTAATCTGCGAATAAAGAGACGGATCGAGAACGGAGCGCATTAGCGAGGAAAAAAATCGTATGTAAAGATTGTGGTCATATCTTACAATTTGTTTGTGCAGATAGGAAGCACTCTACTGCACGGAGTCACGGATGATGTTCGATTGCTTGGACTCTACACGCCGCGTGCTACAGGCGCACCTGCGCGGGCGCGTGACGCGACTAGCAACGTTTACCGAACTATGAATACTTACACCACAATAGTCCATTCTGCGTGTCACTGGAATATTGCTACAATATTATCACAATATTATACGTCCAATGTCTGGTAGTGATAGGTACAGACTGAGTCTGTCCTTGCACAAACAAAGAAGTATTGTCGGTCATTCTCCCTAAATGAATCACATTAAATCACATGGACGTGATTTGCCTTATCGAGGGCATGGATAACTTTATTCAAATATTTTTTATTTTATTTGATGTAGCATTCAAAGTTATCATCATTACTGAATCCATACCTGCATCTTTTGTATCTACGTACGTCTAGTTTCTTGAATTATGATTATAATTATGCACACTGTGGCATTCCTAATTAATTTATATCAAGACGACTTTTCCATAGAAAAATACCGAGTGTGAGTTGAATTATTATAGCCGATAATGTGGTCCGGGTGTTGGACGGTGTCAATATTGGGGAGTAAGATTGATTAGGCATAATATGTTCCTGTTGATGAGGCTCATGCTGCCCATGTTGATGAGGGCCAGTGGGCTGCGTCATCCACTCCACACCTGCGCGCGCTTCCTTCCCCGAACCCGCGCTTGCCATGCGCCCGCGCACCCCGAGCTATTGTAATGACTACGCGCATCACATACATATCGCACCAGCTGTTATGATTTTGTCACCAACAATGATCGATCAACTCTTGATGTATTGTAAGTGGCATCATAGAATATGCATTAAAGTGTTATTCTGCGAAATATTATCTGAGTTCATGACATGAAGGTTAATTAATGTACGTATGTAGAAACTTTGAGGCTGATGGTTGATAAAGTTTAATAAAGGAATAATATAAATTATTTTACAATTATGTTACAATATGTACAGTAGGCTGCAAAAGTACATACCTAGTACCACCTCAAACTACTGAAGATTTCTTGGAAATCTATGTAGTTATTGAAATGTTTTGTAATATTTATCATCGGGATGTGTTTAAATACAAAGAATAATTGTGTGTTTGCTAATGTACCCCTGACTGAAGATGCTTATTTAAGAGAAACTAGTTGGGTCCAAAATAAAAACTGTGAAACAAGTACAAGTGAGTTTATAATACAAAACATCATACAACGGAGTTTCACCAAGCGACGACAATCGCATGTATAAATAAATTAAAAAAAAATATATTGAAATATTTATTAAAGATTCGGATGTGTCTTAACTATGACTACAATATTCTGAGACAATTTTATTTAAATCAATACACACTTTTGTAAAAACTTCAATCGTTTGCGGTGGCCGGTGGTGGTAAGTATGCTATATTGCAGCCTACTGTACCTAACCTGCCCAGAACGCTTCCTTGCTACTTACTCCAGCTTTTGTCGGCTTAAGTTCTCAATTTGCATAAGTAATCTAGTCAGACTGGGGACTACCTAAAGGTTGTAGTTATTTATTTAATAGTATTGGGAGTATTATTTCTTATTCTGCGCATCGCATAACCTATCGTGCCACACCTTTTTAAATATTTTAGTGCAAACTTCGCTTTCCTCTACAGTCTTGATATTCTGATAATACCAGCGGCCGAAAATTTACTGAAAAATATATATCTTTCTATGATACGCCATACAGTATGCCATGTAGTATATTATATGCCATACGACATGTACTTATGTCTTGATAGCTCGATATTGGTAAACATTAATTAAGTTTTTTTTGTCTGGTAAGTATACGTTTTAATAGTACCTCTTTGTTTTAGTTTTTGTTTGTCGTTGCTAGTTTTTCTTTGTCCGTTCCCCTCAGACACGGAAGGTATAGTTCTTATAGGTTCTTATTAAGTACAGTTTGTGATTTACATAGTACGAGTAGGTAATCCATCTGTCATACAATCACTATAGTTAATTAAAGGAAAGTGTCTATTGTTATTGTCATTGATAAACATTAAAACGATTCGCATTAAAAATTATTAAAACAGTAACAATAAAAATCACCGTCTTCAATTTCTTTCGGTGTAACCTTTTGAGAACAAAATAAGTGGT
The DNA here is from genome assembly GCA_029255725.1 of Scrobipalpa atriplicella. NCBI lineage: Eukaryota > Metazoa > Arthropoda > Insecta > Lepidoptera > Gelechiidae > Scrobipalpa > Scrobipalpa atriplicella. The sequence continues at coordinate 5,208 of JARACY010006339.1, forward strand.
TGAAAAAAGCCAGGCATGGTTAGTGGTGATTGTTTTTGCGGGTCGTCTCGCTTGCCCGCGGCCGCGGCCCGTAGCAGCGGGTCCTCCCGTTACTCGCCCGCCGCGCGGCCTTGACCCGCCGGTTGAGTGTTGCGCCTGCCCGCGCTGCGCCCGCGCACCTGTCCACATGCTCTTGTTTTTGCCCCCTACGCTCAAAACGCTGCAAAACCCGAGTCCGGTCCTGGTGATTATGAAATTGTTAACCATTTTGGACCTTGGATGAATGAACTGACTCCAAGTATCAACTTTCTACAGGGTAGGTATAGTGTATTTAATAATAAATGAAAAACACACTTTAAACCAGAAAATAAATACAGGGTTATTTTTAGTCAGTATGCAAACCAATACTAGGTGATGTTCAGACAATGATATTGGACAACTTCTGACCTAAAAACATTCTTAAAAAAAAAAGTATTACCTGAATCTGAATACCTAGTGATTGATTTTGGTGTCTGAGCATCCCCTTTCAGTTTGATAGATAGATAGGTAGATAATAGTACATTACGATACAAGTGCGGTGCGTTGATAGTTACAGCCGAGGCGATATTGCTAGCCCGAGCCGTAGGCGAGGGCTACAAGAAAGCAGAGGCTGTAATTATCAAACCGCACGTATGTCGTACGACGTTTTATAACATATTTGCGAGGAAATAGCTAAAAAATTAAAACAATACAGCGAAAAGAAAAAAAGCGAGGTATAATTTTTACTCGTTCACAAATTAGCGATGCGCGCGCATCCACAGGGGTACGTTCAGTCGACCCAGTTCGATATTTATACCGATCGAATCTTATACTAGTGGGATGCACTGAACGTGCACCTTAGCTGCTGTCAGATAAAACCTCACTTCCGGTGCGCCTCTGAACGGGCCGGATAAAAATTTACCCAGTCGAAATTTCGTCTGCCAGGTGTCTCTGAACGGGAAATATAATTTTTAACCAGGTTAAATTTCGATCGATCGAGCGTTTCTGAACGTACCCCAGATTACCTAGTATATATCGCGCAGCGCTTTTTTTTTAAGGCAAAGCACAAAAAACCAGCCAGTATTACTAATAAACTAAATTAATATTTTTTTTATTTTGTTACAGATAAATGGTTGTAATTTATTGTAAAAATTAATTAAATCAAAGAATTAAATGTTTATTTTATTATACTTTATCTCCCAAAATTAATTTTATTCATAAAATGTTGACCACTTTTCTGCCATAAAAACTCTTTGCTAAGATTTAAAAAAGTACCGTTCGATAAACCGTGCGTTTTACCTAATAAAAAAAAAACTCGTGTGTTTTACAGCACTCGTGCATTTTACATTACGATTACGCTCAAGTACGTAATAAGATACAATACAATATTGAAATTGGTGTAGTAAGAGACCCTTTACGAGCAAATGTGTTATAAAACACTTTATTCATATTTCTAAAAAACACATGTATATTTTTCAAAATTTAAAAGATAAATACAACGAGAAAAACAAATAAATCAACGTAGTTTACACACGATGCACATGTGTGCTGTAGTGATGTGAAATGGCCAAGGCTCTGTGTATTTCACCCTATATAGAGTTTTTCACAAAAGGCAACACTGTTTTTCAGCCGTCACCCGTGATGAGTGACAAGCGGTTAAAACGTCCAAGTGAAGAAAGATTTATTTTAAATTTTACTATCTACTTATAACAAGTATCATAATTTGCATTTATTTGAATAGTAGTGAAGTGACTTGTGCTCGTATAAAATGTCTGCTTGGTCAAGGGTTTGGGTAGCTAGGTACTGACTAATAATATATAGGTAAACCCTGTAGGGTGAATTGTTTGGAATGCATAAATACATAAACAGACTTATTTTTTAAATTTACTCTGCGTAGGTCTAACCAAATAAGTATGTTATAATATAAGGGTTGCACAAAATTACATAACAATCTTCGTTTTAAGTATTTTTTAGAGTCAATGTTTAAACTAATATTATTTAATTTTTAAAACTGAACTTCCTCTTATTTGCCTTTTTGAAGTCATCCAGTTAACTATGTACTGGTAATCCATAAGCAGATTCACTTTCCATCAAAACAAAAAGTTTAAGGACATCTAAAAGTTGATATGCTAAAAAAATATTAGACATTACTTTTTTAAATTTAATTTCGGTCAAGAAACTTTCCAAGAAAGCTGTTTAATATGTGTGAAATGAGTGGTTTGAGTTCTATTCTCAACACATTCACGTTGTGGGGTTGTGAATTGAGAGCTCGCCTCCCAGGGCCAAGTTCTTTGTTTCGTAGCACACTGCTACGCTTGCTACGCAATAGCTAATGTTTGCCCTAAGAATACTCAATTTAAATTATGTTTATTTTGAAAAATATTATTTGTGTGCGTCTCTTTGCAACAACTTTTTGTAGACAATATCTGTTTGTAGCTGTGCTGTGGTTTGTAAGATATACCTAATCGATATCATAATTTCTTTGTTTGGGGCACTGACCTCACAACAAAATAAAATAAACAAAAATGATCTAACAAAATCAGATGTTATTGAAGGCTATCAAGTTCTTATATCAATAAGTTGGTTTTGAATTCGGTAAGTTTTATGCAGCGATGGCTCGTTTGCGTACCTACCGATGTGTGAGAGCATGGAGCAGTGGTCCGTGATGCTGAAGCGAGCCGCGTCCGGCGTCCGGCATCCGGCGTCGGGCCGGAGCGCGCGCCCTTATCGAGCCGCACACTCGCCCCCGCCCTCGACCACCCTGCCTCCCACCCCCGCAAGCCCAACACCGAGAATTTACAATGTCCCCCTGCCCGCGCGCCACCCTGTACCCTACGCCGCCGCGCATAGGTCGCTTTTCCTCCGGCGGCGCGCTGCGCGGAGGTGTGCGTGAGATTTTCTCGCCTGGAAATTCTAATGCGCCGCGCGACTGTGATAAAAAATGAGTAGCGCGGGAACGTGAATACATTACAGCGAGAGAGCGGGCACGCCTCCGCCGCGACGCCCCGCGCGCTGCCCGGCGGCGCCCACACTGCCTCCCGCCATGTATTTTACACCGCTTTATATTTTGATTTCGTCTGAAAGAGGGTCGGGGAGGCTCGCGCTATGTACGACGGCTTTATGCCTGTTAAATATGTACGGAAGCCTCCTCGCCCGAACTCCGCTCCGCTCTGCTCTACAGCTCCGCTATAAATCTAAATCGGCAGAGCGGTAGCGCGGAAGGGGTGACCCGTGCCGCCGATAGTTATAAAATTAGATAATGACGCCGGCGACTAGCGTTTAATAAAACGGCGTGAGAATCTAACAGTTAATTTGTTCCGGCAGCGAGGGTCGGCGTTAGATAGCGGCCGGCAATTACAGCGGCCGGAAAAAAACTCGCAATAGATGTGCGGCGACAAAAGGGTTGAGTTTTTTTGTCCGTCGCGTGCGGGTGCTTGTTTTTCTGTGTGTTTTTGCGTCTAACGCGAGCGCGAGCACAGGTGGGAAGGGTTACACGTGCGGCTTCAGGTTTGAGACTCAGGGGCTCGGGGGACACGTTTATTGTCACCAAATCTGTGGCACGCGCTCGTTACCATTCACTAGTGGAGGGATTAGGTTCACGACCGTATTCGCGTTGTGTTAGAAGAAGGTTTACTTATCACAAACAAGATGTGCTTGAACCTGGAGCATCCTTTTATATTATTGTATGTTCTCATTTATAGATTATGCAATATTTTAATCCAAAAAGATGTTTAGAGCAACCACAGCCACATATAGGTACATTACATGTAAAATAATCAGTCAATTTTAGCGTAAGTTGTGATAATTGCATTATTTAGATAAGTAAACTCGTATGAAATCAAGTCACGGTTGATAATAGAGTTGTACGAATGAGAATTTCCCCAATTTTACTTAACTAGTATATCAACTAGTGGACCGCCGCCGCCGCCGCCGCCGCCGCCGCCGCCGCCGCCGCCGCCGCCTCCGCGTTCGAACGTCTTTAGTAAAAAACTAATTCGATTTCTGTCGGCATGACGAAATAAATCGTTCAGTAGATTCCATTATTTGGTTCACTCATAACATAAATGAACGATACAAAACATTGTATTTTTACTTTTTTAACACAATTTGGTTTAGTCCCAGCAAAAAATCATAATTAGAATAATTATCATAAATAAAAGACGAGATTGTTCAGTGTCTTGTCTAGAAAGAGAGTACAACTTCCGAAGCCGCATGGTCTGGTCTGATTTAACTTGTATACCTACCCACTTGGTAACTTACTTGTCGTCATCACGTGTGTGCAGGGCTGCAGGCGCTACGGCGGCGGCGGCGGCGGCGGCGGCGGCGCGGCGACATGGCTGCAGTACCCAGAGACGCGCCTGCGCCGGCTGCTGAGCGCCGCCTGTCCGTCACCACCAGCGCGTGCGCAGTACCACCATCGCTCGCACCCACAGCCGTACTATCACACCACCTGCGCACGTGCAGGTATGGTATCCTAAATTAGCAAATAATAGGTAACTAACTCTGTGTGTTTGGTATTACTTAGATGATGATCACAAAATAATTGTTTGATTGCTACGTCGTAGCTGTTTAAATTTTAATACAATAGATATTTAAGGTTTTGTCACCATCAACAATTTGACGTAGGATACTAGCTCGTAGCATTTAGCATCAAATATTTTAGTTAGGATTTGAAAACTCATGTCATGTTCAGGTCACAGCCCCATTTTAAAATTATTTCATAAGTATGCTAAGCTAAAGCTAAAGCTAAGTAGCTTTTGCCATTCCGTTCAAGTAATGATATTCCAGATATGAGATTTAAAAATTACAAGGGTTGATCATAGTTAGCGGGTTAGAAATGATCCCGCAGCTATGTCAGTAAAGTTCCCAATGGACTGGATTTATCCAGGATTGGTTAGGAATTTTGCACTGCGCTCATTATATCGTATCTTTTTGCTTGTAATTAAATGTAGGTAGATATTACTTATTTTGTACAGTTTGTCTACTTATATTGACGTTAACAAGTTAATTTCGAAATTAAGTTCTTCGTGCCGGTTTGACGTTTAGAAATATTGCATAAATTAATGTTTAATTAACAACCTGGGTCGACCACATTTGTTTGTTTTCTATTTCTTCGTACTATTAATGGCCAATAGATGTCAAAATACATTGGGTAAAAACCACAATGACGGTTATCGGTAATTAGTTCTACCTACATTTACACAAACATGTACGCATATAAATAAGGTGGTAGAGTTTTATACACATTCCACCTGGTGAAAGATCTACGACTTTTCCAACTGGCATGCGGCAGGCATAAATTTTCAAACTTCTTAGTGTGGGCAGCCATCCAAATTATTTATTTATTTAACAGTTTATCAGTTTAGTTAGGTTGTACACATAAAATACACAAAACAATTACAAAGGGAATAAAGACATAACAGGTACTGCTTATTTCTAAAAATTAAATGTCTTACAGCAGACCTAATAAGTGAGATTACATAAAACGTAACGCGGATAAGACGTGCACAATAAGAATATACCTAAGTACTTAATTTTATACTATACTACGATCATACAATAAATAAATAAATTATAATACATAATAATAAACATATATCCTAAATCAAAAAAACTAAAAGAAATAAATACATATATATTAATATATAATTATTGGAATATGAGATCACACAATTTGTTTTAAGATCGGCAAGGGCAACGGTTACCAGTTATTCAGTTTTCTTACTTTACTAAAAAATAAAACTTTTATCAAATTACTTATATAGGTACTTAATTATAAGTGCGGCGAGCAAACCTTCTAATATTCTGTGCCAAAAGTCAAAACCATACACTATGTAGAAAATATTTAGTCATCATAATTATTTTGTTTTCGGAATGATCTACCGTCATAGGGGTTCAATAAAATGTCTATTCGCTATCAGTATTTTAGTGTGTCATTTGGTATTGATTGTATTGAGTTGTGTGCACTGTGCGTGCACCTTGACTGCAGATGGGTGCAGTAGAGGTTGTTTCGTCCAAGGTGCAGTATGGTGGTTGAGTGAGTTGGCTATGCGGCACGCGGCGCCACTCGCACCCGTAGGTAACCACGTTATCTGGACCTCACAACTGACACAACTGTGCACGTTACTACATAGATATCAGTATTACTGGAAGAGCTTTCAGAAAGATGTAGATTTCTTTGTGGATTTTGATCTGCTGTAAAGGCTACTCATAAGGTTGAGGGGGACCATTAACTTTAACAGGTGTTTTGTTAATCTTAGACTTAAAATTTTATTTTATTATTATATATCTTATATTTTATACTTTATACGAATTTTATTTCGCATGCCAGCTTTAATTATTATTTTTTGTCATCTTTTTTTTTCACAGTTGTCTATATACTGAATAAATATTTTTTCTTTCTTTCTTTCTTCCTTTCTTTTGATCACATGGTAATTAGCTCAGATCGTTAGAACAACAGCAAGGCATTGAGGGGTTTATATGGGTACAAATACCTCCTGTATTGAATTTTGGTTTCAATGTTTTAAAAGACTTAATTCGCTATAGGTTTTTGTCATTTGACGTTTTTCATATTTGTTTGACGTTGGATCTATATAATTATAATTTTATCATATTTTTAGGCTGTACCTCTAAGTCTCTACTTCAATATTTTCATTCTACATTTTTTCACATCTAGTGTCTCTACATGCGTGTAACTCTATTTTAGCTAAACCATAAATCTGCATGCGATTCAGCGATATGGGGGTGCGGGTGAGTGCGGGGGTGGAGAAGGGGGGGAGGAGGGGGCCAGGTGCTCTCTGCGGGGGCGGCAGATGTCGCGTGTGACGTCACACTCACGCCGGACCACGGAGCCTGAGCGATCTGCGGGCACGCATCGGTCCAACACACCTAAATGAATCCCCGAATATTCACACCCCGCAGCATAAGTTTACTCATTCCACTGCAAAGGTACAGTATGATCCGTTATCGACCGTACGGGGCCCAGTCGCACGCGACTCGCTTTGTCCACTACAATGTCGTGGGTCGTGGGTCCAGTGTGCTCTATGTTGGTCCACACTCACCCACGCGCCGGCGCGGCGCCGATACGGTAACAATATAATAAACAAGTATCATCACCCTCCACTCCACCGAGCCACTACACCGGGTCAACGGACATTTGGCCTAAACGGCCGTTTAGCAAGTTTCGACGAGAGCTGCACAAATTAAGGTCACGTTTTTCTGGAAAGTGAATAATAGCTCAAGCGTTATAGTATAATCGCCAGTACAATAATACGTCATTCAACGAAGCTGTATAAAATTTAACGCGCTCTCAAACTCTAACCAGGAGAGGTATGAGAGATGTATAAAAAAAAAAAAATTACAGCACTAGTATTTCTATGTTAAAGTAGGTAGAGCAGAAATAGCCATCTATTAAAACTGATATTACAACTCGTGCACAAATCTTTTTTTCCGCAACTTAATCATCAGCATAAGATTAAAATCTCGGGTAAAAATGACTTGTTTTGTACACTTGTCGTGATATCTACTATTACAACTACCTTTACATTATATTTTTGTTATGTGAAGAAAACAAACCCACTTGCTGGGGAAAGGAAAGTAGGATCTGAGCTAATTGTATCTATTGAATATTACAAACAGAACTAAAATATTGTTATCGATGCGTAAGCGCACAAAATTACAAATTCTTGACTAAAATGGTCACCTGTCATTGTCTATCCTGAGAGAACAAAAAGGGACGGCAACAATTTCGGTTGCGATTTAGATAAGTCATACTCTCCACGAATCGATAGCATTGACAGGATTATAATAAGTGCGTTTATTACTGCTGTCCCTTTCTATTCGCGATGTTTCTTAACTTGACACTTATAATAAGGAATTTTTAGAATTGACCAAAGATCATCCTTTATAATTTTACGTCATATACTTATAAGCAGTCTTACGTCAATTTAGGAATATAAGTTTTGAAATTTAATCGATCAGTAGATAGATAAAAAAATGTTCCCGAAATTCGAATTCTGTAAGGGAACGGAAATATCTTGGAAGAGTCCCAATTCGACGCCTGATAATTTCTTCTTAAAGGGAATTAGGAGGGAATTATTTGAAGAATCAAGTGTAAGTACAACCGACATGCGACAACCACCGACACTGTGCCTCATTTAATGTGCTTCAAAACATTAGAGAAGACATATCTGCGACATCACGGCCTCTTTACCGAAAAGACCTTTTGAGAGAGTGAAATTTTTATTTTTAAATAGTTATATGTAATGTCCCACCCTGTTAATCAGGCGATTTAAAAACTTTGACACCAGGAGCCGTTTATCGACTCAAGAAGCCACTCTATAGTAAGAAAAAGAAAATCTAACTGTGCATTGTTTTCCGAAGTAACCTATTCATTGTAATTGAAGTAAACGTTAGCAATAATAATTATATTAGTAAGTATCCTTCAAATCGAATTGCTGAGTACCGAACAAAAATAGTTGGTAGGTAGGAGTGACGAGAGAAATGGTTAAGAATATCGGTAGAGTAGAGACGAGCGTAGTTTATGAGAGTGGTCTCGTGCGGGTAGGGGGGGGGGGAGGGGGCGCCGAGGGGGGAGGAGGGGTGAATTAGATGTTAATTTGGCAAGGTTCAAGTTCACCGCGGGTCAACGACCGCTCGCGTGACGTCACCGCACAAACCGAGCCCACTACTGCCACATACTAGACCAAGTTCATCCACGGTAGAGGCAAAGAAACACTCACGCTTTTTCTCTACGTTAGCTATCCTTAAAGTTTTTGGTATCAAACAAATATTATGTACCTACATCTCTAATTTTACATGCTGAATAAAACACATTTATAAATGCCTCTACATTGACGTCATGAACTCTCATGATATGTACCTACTTACGTCTGTGGGTAGATATCAGAAAATATCGTCATTGACAAAACTGCTCACAGTTGAATGAAGATACGCAATATTTTTTGCAAGTAGGTACCTTATTCTCAGGTTACGTTGTAACTGTGATCTTGCGAGAGAGTGTAGAGCCGGGCCCGGGGAGAGTGCGGGGTGATCGTGGCGCCACCCGCCTGAAACCTGCCCGCGTATGTAAAACGCTTCAGCGAGGAAAATCCATAACGGCACGCGGAAAACCCTTTTAATATACGGCACGTAAATAAGCGTAGAGTCGCGGAGGCGGTGCGGGGCGAGCGGGGACGCGCGCGCGATTGGCCGAGCCCGCCCCGCCCCCGCCCGCCGCGAAAAAAAATCTTGGGAAAAAAGCGTTGGTCGCACGGCAGTGTTCCACGCGCGCGCTCTGGGGGCGGACGCCGGCCCGCGCTGAGAGACGGCGCGACCTAAACCCGGCGGCCGCGGCCGCGCCATGCCCGCGCTGGCTCTGCGCGACCAGCCTCTCGACTGCTCCATGCGCCTGCGCGACCTGCCGCCTGGCCGCCACCGCCGCCCGCCAGCCACCGCCACCACGGTCAGTACGGCCCAGCACCGGCGACTCCGGATCCACAGACCTCACAGTGCTCAGTGCCGACTCGCCCTCCGGACCGTCGCCGCCGCGGTATCGCACGCCGCACGCGACACTAAACAAAATATTGTGATCCCCTTAAATCCGTACCGGTATTGTGTCTTAGAAGATCCCATTGATAAAGCCCGCGGTCCGATTTCTTAGACTACTTTGATCCCATTCTTCGCCCTCACCCCTCGCCGCGACCCACGTGTCTCTGGGGTCAGATTCGGAGCTCGATTATTGTCATCCCTCCGACCCCAACACGCGTCTATACAAATTTGAACCGATATTAAATGTCAGTGTAGTAAATTTTAACTGGTGATCTTGCTTGCCCGCACGGCGCGGGGTCGGTTGCGCGCGCCCGGTCGTGCGCTGCTGTAAGGCGCATGGAGCAGTCGAGAGGCTGGTCGCGCAGAGCCAGCGCGGGCATGGCGCGGCCGCGGCCGCCGGGTTTAGGTCGCGCCGTCTCTCAGCGCGGGCCGGGCGTCCGCCCCCAGAGCGCGCGCGTGGAACACTGCCGTGCGACCAACGCTTTTTTCCCAAGATTTTTTTTCGCGGCGGGCGGGGGCGGGGCGGGCTCGGCCAATCGCGCGCGCGTCCCCGCTCGCCCCGCACCGCCTCCGCGACTCTACGCTTATTTACGTGCCGTATATTAAAAGGGTTTTCCGCGTGCCGTTATGGATTTTCCTCGCTGAAGCGTTTTACATACGCGGGCAGGTTTCAGGCGGGTGGCGCCACGATCACCCCGCACTCTCCCCGGGCCCGGCTCTACACTCTCTCGCAAGATCACAGTTACAACGTAACCTGAGAATAAGGTACCTACTTGCAAAAAATATTGCGTATCTTCATTCAACTGTGAGCAGTTTTGTCAATGACGATATTTTCTGATATCTACCCACAGACGTAAGTAGGTACATATCATGAGAGTTCATGACGTCAATGTAGAGGCATTTATAAATGTGTTTTATTCAGCATGTAAAATTAGAGATGTAGGTACATAATATTTGTTTGATACCAAAAACTTTAAGGATAGCTAACGTAGAGAAAAAGCGTGAGTGTTTCTTTGCCTCTACCGTGGATGAACTTGGTCTAGTATGTGGCAGTAGTGGGCTCGGTTTGTGCGGTGACGTCACGCGAGCGGTCGTTGACCCGCGGTGAACTTGAACCTTGCCAAATTAACATCTAATCACCCCTCCTCCCCCCGTCGCGCCCCCTCCCCCCCCCCCCTACCCGCACGAGACCACTCTCATAAACTACGCTCGTCTCTACTCTACCGATATTCTTAACCATTTCTCTCGTCACTCCTACCTACCAACTATTTTTGTTCGGTACTCAGCCATTCGATTTGAAGGATACTTACTAATATAATTATTATTGCTAACGTTTACTTCAATTACAATGAATAGGTTACTTCGGAAAACAATGCACAGTTAGATTTTTCTTTTTCTTACTATAGAGTGGCTTCTTGAGTCGATAAACGGCTCCTGGTGTCAAAGTTTTTAAATCGCCTGATTACAGGGTGGGACATTACATATAACTATTTAAAAATAAAAATTTCACTCTCTCAAAAGGTCTTTTCGGTAAAGAGGCCGTGATGTCGCAGATATGTCTTCTCTAATGTTTTGAAGCACATTAAATGAGGCACAGTGTCGGTGGTTGTCGCATGTCGGTTGTACTTACACTTGATTCTTCAAATAATTCCCTCCTAATTCCCTTTAAGAAGAAATTATCAGGCGTCGAATTGGGACTCTTCCAAGATATTTCCCGTTCCCTTACAGAATTCGAATTTCGGGAACATTTTTTTATCTATCTACTGATCGATTAAATTTCAAAACTTATATTCCTAAATTGACGTAAGACTGCTTATAAGTATATGACGTAAAATTATAAAGGATGATCTTTGGTCAATTCTAAAAATTCCTTATTATAAGTGTCAAGTTAAGAAACATCGCGAATAGAAAGGGACAGCAGTATAAACGCACTTATTATAATCCTGTCAATGCTATCGATTCGTGGAGAGTATGACTTATCTTAAATCGCAACCGAAATTGTTGCCGTCCCTTTTTGTTCTCTCAGGATAGACAATGACAGGTGACCATTTTAGTCAAGAATTTGTAATTTTGTGCGCTTACGCATCGATAACAATATTTTAGTTCTGTTTGTAATATTCAATAGATACAATTAGCTCAGATCCTACTTTCCTTTCCCCAGCAAGTGGGTTTGTTTTCTTCACATAACAAAAATATAATGTAAAGGTAGTTGTAATAGTAGATATCACGACAAGTGTACAAAACAAGTCATTTTTACCCGAGATTTTAATCTTATGCTGATGATTAAGTTGCGGAAAAAAAGATTTGTGCACGAGTTGTAATATCAGTTTTAATAGATGGCTATTTCTGCTCTACCTACTTTTAACATAGAAATACTAGTGCTGTAATTTTTTTTTTTTTATACATCTCTCATACCTCTCCTGGTTAGAGTTTGAGAGCGCGTTAAATTTTATACAGCTTCGTTGAATGACGTATTATTGTACTGGCGATTATACTATAACGCTTGAGCTATTATTCACTTTCCAGAAAAACGTGACCTTAATTTGTGCAGCTCTCGTCGAAACTTGCTAAACGGCCGTTTAGGCCAAATGTCCGTTGACCCGGTGTAGTGGCTCGGTGGAGTGGAGGGTGATGATACTTGTTTATTATATTGTTACCGTATCGGCGCCGCGCCGGCGCGTGGGTGAGTGTGGACCAACATAGAGCACACTGGACCCACGACCCACGACATTGTAGTGGACAAAGCGAGTCGCGTGCGACTGGGCCCCGTACGGTCGATAACGGATCATACTGTACCTTTGCAGTGGAATGAGTAAACTTATGCTGCGGGGTGTGAATATTCGGGGATTCATT
>JARACY010006340.1:0-17605 GCA_029255725.1 Scrobipalpa atriplicella
TTCGTTTTATTGAAGTAAATAAAGTGTCCTGAAATAACTTCATACTAGCCAACCATCCAAACCAAACCTTATCAGAATGCCTCGGAAGAGAGACAGCTAGTCATGTTCCATCGCCCCCCCATGCATTCATGTAACTAAGGAAACAGTTTCAGATACTTACAGATAGAACCACGAGGACATTCCCGACCGTGCCGATGATGACCAGGATTCCATAGAAGGTGAGGAGTAGCGCTCTGGTCGGGTCATCGACCTTTAGGAATAAGAATACACTTTATTGCACAGAAAAGACAAAAGAAAGAAGGAAATATTACAAAGAACAGAACAAATAAGCGGCCTTATTGCTGAACAGCAATTTTTCCAGGCAGGGCACAGGAAAAAATAAAATTAAAAAGTGGGTCTTCCGGAATTCGCTCGATGGCCGAAAAAATAACATTTGGCAGATTGTGCAAAACGGAAAAAATTACCCGAAACTGAAAAAGATGCCCGAAATTCGGATATCGTTACTGTAAAACGTTCATTATGCGAATTGGCAAAATCGCCAAACGCTCAAATGTCAAATTTGGCCATAAGCAGGACGTCCTTACTGGTAGGTAGTTTTTTGTTTAATAATATTCGGGGATCGAGCATAGCAAATATAGGTACTTACCTTTCTGTTCTGGGAGAACTTCTCCAGCAGGATGTTGGGGTTCTGGATGCCTTGGGACGCCTCGATGAGCCATTTCGCTGATGCATTAAGGGTCAGGTTTGTCATGCCGGATTCTGTTCTCTGGAACAAGAGTTTCCAAAGTTATTTTTGAGGTCCTACTGGCCAAAAAATTCATCCACAATTTTCATAATGGTAAATTTATAAATGTAATACTAATATTTGAAGCTTCGAATAATTGAAATCCATTCGTAGCCTCGAAACCAATTTAATTTTAAAAGCCCATCTTAAAATCCACTTAAAGATATTGAGAGCGAAAAGACGTTAATTTTGGAAATAATAAGAAAGGGCTGAAATGGGCCGCTGTCTGTAGTTATTATTCTTCGGTGTCGAATTAAAATCTTAATAGAACTTAGCTTTGATGCTATTATTTGACACTACGTAACTACAATTTATTTGACAGCTCCATGCTGGATTGGGAGCGATCGAAAAACATAGAATGTCCCTGCTGCCCTTCCTTAAAAAAAAACTTTGGAGAACATTTTTCCATTTTATATGCAGCGCGAAAGACTAATGTTCTTTTAATATGTATGACCTGCGGAAAGACTAATCTAAATCATCTCTCTTCAGAACTAAGTTGAGATATTTTCTGTATATTTACCATAGAACAAAAATTCTTGTATAAAACTAGAACTTTAACTAAGTTACCATTTATTTACGATTAGCATCGTAATAGAATTTTCTATTGGAATGAAATTCTTGTGTAAAATAAATAAAAATCTTGATTTTGATCTCAGTAATTTAACATTGATCAAGTCAGATAATTTTTCATGTTTTGTAATTTTTCTTGACTACAGATTATTTGTCAAATATACCTAAGTTATTATTACTACAATTTTCAAACGTGTAAAATAATTATCTGGGTAATGTTTGCTGTGGTTATCTTTATATTTGTTTAAAAAATAATGCTAGATTTTAATTCCGCGAACAATTTTAATGTTTCCTTTCTAATTTTTTAACGAAACCATTAATCACTTTTTGATAGAATCCGCAAGCTATTTTTCGTCTATGATCATTTTTAAATCAGCTCGTAAATTTTATATTCTTTCCGCTTCTCTTTCCTGGATGTTATTGTTATTTTATTTACATTTTATTTCATAGCCCAAAGGCTTATTTTCTTTTTTTTGCATTTGGAATAATCGAATTATTCATTTCTGAAATTACGATCTTTTATTTTTACCACATTTATTAGTAGTACTTTTAAAGAACAGCTATCTAGGTATGCAGATTATAAAAAAAAAAACCTCTTTTCAAATTACCTGCGTACAATTTGCAGCTTCTTATATGCTATGAAAATGAAGTTGCAGTTTATGACTTGCCATAGAACTAGGTACGTAGAATATTGGTTTGGCAAAGGTAGCCTTTAATGGGTGACGATAGTACCTTTTTCAAACAATTTAATGTCCTGTCTACCGAAAATGTATTTTATTAAGATCCCTGACTTAAATTTTCTATAGTAATCTAAACTGCATATTTTTTCAAACCAATCAGGGGTACGTAACCCGAAATCCTTTGACATATTGCCAATCACTTAAGTCCCTATTCCAATCTCACCTCACTCAGGTCCTAAATGACGTCATTAAATCTTTTGATCAAAGGTCTTTTAGTTCTCATCACCAATTATTGGAAAATACTTTGTTTTTATTGGTGTACCTATTCAAATCCTAGGGGGGTTCAAAATCTAACGAAAAGGACAACATTTTCATGAATTCAAAATTAAATCGTTGGGTTTCGCCGAACTGTAAAATTCACACTTGTGGTACCTATCCAATAGAGAAGAGATGTTGTTATCATCAACAGAAAGGGTAGACCACAGACTTAGAGATAGGTATAGACACCGCAAGTTATGCTAGCAACTTTTTGTTCTTCTATGACGTTATACCGGTGGTAAGAAAGGTCTCATGTTTTTTCTTGGCTACTCAGTCATTATGAAATACTTGTTTCGCTTATGGTTTCACCCACGTTAAATGAGTTTACTTGTAGAAATGAAGGTTTTCCCGCGGTAAAAAGTAGCCTTTGTCCTATTCCAGGACTTAACATAAAATGCGTGCCCAGTTTCATTCCGATCCGTCCAGTGGTTAAAGCGTGATTAATTAACAAACATCGTATCATTCAAACATCCAAACTTTTGCATTTATAATATTAGTAGAATACTAAAATACTAGCATTACGTGAGTGTTGTGTTGTGTGCCGGTCGCCTTGTGTTTACGAACAATACAAATTATTAAGACAATTATGTTTGAATTGAAACTATTGTTTATGTATGTGTCTGTAGCAATGAAATAAACGCTTTATCTATCTATCTATCTATCTATCTTATGTGGGTAGTGTAACATCTAGCTGCCCGCCGCCATGATGACATCTCGCTGGACCTTCAGTCGACCCGCGACCACGACAATTGAAACATTGTTGAATCGTCGGGATAAGGTAAATTCCCCGCCGGGTAATAAATGTTACAAAGACAAAAAGTTAATGGGAAACATAGTCCTAGTGTCAAAATGTACAAATGTCTTAATGTACATGAACGTGCAAATGACAAAAAATAATTGTGATATAATGCGTAGAAGTCTAATTGTTTAATTGTCAAAATGTACAAAAGACAAAACATGACTGTGTTATAATGCAACTGCCAGAATTCGAACCCGCAACCCTGGGCTTCGAAGGTAGGATTACTAACGACTGAGCATACATACACCTATCCTATCTGCTACTGTCAAACTTGAAATCGCAATATCTCGAAAACTAACGATCCTAGAGTACTGGTGTGGGACAAAATGATAGGTCTCGACAAGATCTACATTTCAGATGACAGCTGTCAAACTTGAAATGCTTATATCTCGGAAACTATCGATCCTAGAGTACTGGTGTGTAGGACAAATGAAAGGTCTCGACAAGACCTACATTTCAGATGACAGCTGTCAAACTTGAAATGGTTACATCTCGGAAACTATCGATCCTAGAGTGCTGGTATGTAGGGATAGGGACAAATGAAAGGTCTCGACAAGATCTACATTTCAGATGACAGCTGTCAAACTTGAAATGGTTAAATCTCGGAAACTATCGATCCTAGAGTGCTGGTATGTAGGGATAGGGACAAATGAAAGGTCTCGACAAGATCTACATTTCAGATGACAGCTGTCAAACTTGAAATGGTTAAATCTCGGAAACTATTGATCCTAGAGTACTGGTGTGTAGGGACAAATGATAGGTCTCGATGAGATCTTTAATTCGGATGACAGCTGTCAAACTTAAAACGGTTATATCTCGAAAACTATCGATCCTAGAGTATTGGTGTGTAGGGACAAATGATGGGTCTTGACGAGATCTACATTTCATATGACAGCTGTCAAAAATGAAACGGTTATCCGAAATTTAGATCTCATCGAGTCCTATAATTTGTCCCTACACACCAGTACTCTAGGATTGATAGTTTTCGAGATGTTGCCATTTCAAGTTTGACAGCTGTCATCTGAAATGTAGATCTCGTCGAGACCTATCATTTGTCCATACACACCAGTACTCTAGGATTGATAGTTTTCAAGACATTGGCATTTCAAATTTGACAGCTGTCATCAGAAATAAAGATCTTGTCTAGATCAGACAGTATTAGCCGGAAAGAAGTCATGGTCCAATTTAACACCTGGGCCATCTATGTCCGTGGTGTAAAAAGGCTCTTATTGTGCATTACAGCGTTAATGTATTCTGGCGGTATTTGGTCAAAATGTCATTTTGGCACTAAGGGAATTTGTACAATTGAACATTACAGCTTTAATGTATTCTATCATAGAAGCATTTAGGCAATATGACATTTTGGCACTAGGCAGTTTGTACA
This sequence comes from Scrobipalpa atriplicella, assembly GCA_029255725.1. Classification (NCBI taxonomy): domain Eukaryota; kingdom Metazoa; phylum Arthropoda; class Insecta; order Lepidoptera; family Gelechiidae; genus Scrobipalpa; species Scrobipalpa atriplicella. The sequence continues at coordinate 4,536 of JARACY010006340.1, forward strand.
TTTTGACACTAGGACTATGTTTCCCATTAACTTTTTGTCTATGTAACATTTATTACCCGGCGGGGTAAATTCCTATGATTTTACCACCAAAATGTATCGCGAGTGACCCGTATAAAAAGTATGAATTTATCGTGTTTTCGATTGACGTAGGTACATTATGTAAGCTCTATAAAAGTCGGGCGTGGATTGAAGCACCGCGACTCATAGGTGTTTTGAACAAATGCTGGAAACAAATTTTGGCTCGCGAGGTATGTTTCTACACTTGCGGTATCTATGCATATTTTATCTTTGACTGTGAATAGACTAAGGGATAGACCACTAGCTATTAAGCGGTTACTAACAAATCCGATTTGGGTTCTCAGTGAGATTAATTTGAAAAGTGCTGATGGTCCACGAAGTACGATTTAACTTTGCGGTTCCAGTGTAAATCAGACTTAAAACTCTATTACTATATCTATACTAATCTATACTTCTATACTAATATTATAAAGAGGAAAGATTTGTATTTTTGTGTGCTGTGTGTGTATGCGTGTGTATGTATGTTTGTAACGAATAAACGCAAAAATTACCAGACCGATTTCAAAAATTCTTTCACCATTAGAAAGCTACGTTCACCCTGAGTAACATAGGCAACTTTTTACTACGGGAAATTACATAATTCCCACGGGAAAACTTTTTTAGCAGCGGGTGACACCGCTGACAGAAAGCTAGTACTGAATAAATTAGAAATATTCAACTTGAAACACACAAATCAATTTACAAAATACAAATCAATATATCGCTTTCTTTAAATAGTGCACGAAGTACTAAGTAAGCAATTTTAAGCGAGGGCTGATATTTAAGGCCCGTATTTATAATCAGCTCTCAAGAGTGACAGCAAGTTTGAGTTCGTATCAGAAATGTCACTTCAGTACAAAACATAAACTCTCGCTCTTGAGTTCGCTTTATAAATACGGGCCTAAGTCGAAGATAAAAATAGTACGAGTTGTTTTTCACTTTGAATGTGAGTAAATACATATACAAACATAGTAAAAATATAATACTGCACTGTACTGCTTTTCCGGCACTTTTTTTTCAACTTTCGACATGAAATATTAGTCTTGAAATTCATTTTGTAATAGTATTTTTCTTACTAAACTTGATTTTATGTTCTTTATTTCGTTAGACGGCAAATAAAACAAACTAAATTTTATGAAATGAACTTTTTATTCATTTACTTACAAGTAATTATACGTTTTTGCTCTTGTGCATAAAAGTTCAACTTTATGCAGCCTACATCCTGCATAATGTAGGTACTGAAAATGAGAAATGGTAAAGAAATTGTTCTTGACATAAAAGTAACCGGCTCGCTACGTATATCGACAACAAAAATTAAACTCACATTACTATTCTAATGTACAATATAAAATCAAAGGCTATTGTTTTGATCAAGAATTTTCTTACAGACCAAGTGCATGAAGCAAGCTATATTTATCCGAGATTATTTATCTGCCCGAGCCATCGGAGAGGGCTGATATGAAGTCGAGAATAAATATGCTCGAGTTTATATATGTTTTTTTACTTCGATCGCGAGAAAAAAACATCCATAAATATGTATTACCTATTATGTATCTATGCACTAAAATAAATGATAACTTTACTTTATTATGTTCTATACAATACCTACAAATAACAATGATACCCAAAATCATATTAATGAATAATTTAGTGAATAATTGAATTAACTATTAAATGGATTTCAGATAACGTTGTTTCAAAAGATACTTAACAATACCTGAAATAACAATATCTCTTACAATAAAGGATTCCTGTCTACCGTAGTTGAACAATTTAGGATCACCTTGTCCTTTATGTTCAACTGAAATTGGACTAAGGGTCGACTAGAAATTATCATTGTACAGTTAATACCTATAATGGGGTCACAAATTTGAGGAGTTCACCTGGACTATAATTAGGTGAAGTGTCAACGCGTTGATAAAAACCATTTTGGAAAATTCAGAGTTGTGTTTATGTACCTATGATTTTCTACTGTTACCACTTGTCTGCACCCATCGCATAAATACCTATAGAATCATCATCATAATGACTCAAAATTATCATCATCATCGTCATCATGATCATCAGTCCATTTCTGATACGAACTCAAATTCACTGTGAGTCTCAAGAGCTGATTATTTATACGGGCCTTAGACATAGAAATATGGGAGCAACACTCAATTTATAAAAAAAGAGAATTATTTTATATAAAACTGGCAAGAGCGTGTCGGACACGCCCACATGTAGGGTTTCAAAATTCTTTTCACTTGTTTAGCGGGGGGGGGGTCCAAAAATAATTCTTTTGATTTGTTTTTTTACATTACAGACGAACGGACTTGACGAAATGATAAGGGTTTCTAGTTGACTACGAAACCCTAAAAAGAAACATCAATGACACACAACCCAATGTAAAAGCTTCATAATGTAGGTACAAACTATTTTAAATGTTAATAATTTTAAAACCACTCTCAATCGCTAAAGGCTAAAAAGCTCAAATTGCAAAAGTTTTGTAAAACATGAGGTTTACTTATAAACAAACTCAAAACCACGAACATAAACGTTCGTTATTTATATGTTGGGTTTTGCGAACAGTGAGTTGAAAATCAACAAAACAATGATACCTAAAATTTCTTGAGCATTTTGTAACCACGTTTTAGAAACTCGACTAGGGCCCGTATTTATAATCAGCTCTCAAGAGTGACTGCGAGTTAGAGTTCGTATCAGAAATGTCATTCCAGTACAAAATTACCTGTCAAATCAGCACTTAATATTGCTCTCAATCTTGAGATCGCTTTATAAATACGAGCCTAGGACTCGGTAGAGATTTTTAGAGGTTTTTTTTTGTGTAGAGTGTCGGGTCGATGACCGATCCGATGAAGCTCGTTACAGAGAACGGAAAACTAAACAACAGTATCAAATATACAAGCAATATGAGGTTTCAAGTAGAAACAGGTAAAAGGTACAAAATGTCCTACAAATTTTAATACCGTAATAAAAGTACAGCAAATGTCCGTTGTAAAAGAGAGAGCCGAATAAGAATTATGACACATCAAAATATGTGATGTAAAAGAGTTGTATTGTTAACATAACCTACGAAATATATAATTCAGCGTGAAGAGTAAGATAGATTATCCCTTCTCATACTTATGTTTTCTCATTGCTAAGAAAACTCTGTCATGGCTCAATTTATGCCATTTCGCATATTCATTGAATTTGGTGCTACCTTTTCCCGAATGTTCTTCACTTACCTACATATCTTTTGGGGAATGGTCAACATAATTTATGGCTCGTATTTATAAAGCGATCTCAAGTATGAGAGCAATATTAAGTTTGGATTTGACAGGTCGTTTTGTACTGAAATGACATTTCTGATACAAACTCAAATTCGCTGTCCCTCTTGAGAGCTAATATATACTACCCTGTAAATACGTAATAAATATACGCTATAAATACGACCCTGAGACTACTTTACTACCACACTCATGATTTTGTCTTCGTTTTTTTTTATGGCTTCACATCTCGAATTTGAGACGTATTTTGCCAATGACGACGTGTATTTGTATATAAATATAACGATGGGAGAGTCTATATTGAAAAAAACTTGAGTCTAGATACAAACTCGTCTTCGAGTTTTGCAGTAACAAATACTAAGTATTAGGTTAATTATCATTTTTTTTGTTTATTCATGGACAGGTTTAGGTTATACAAAAAGGCCGTGGGGCCTACATGCAAAATCATATTTTGTAGACGTCTCATCGAGGCAATGTGACCCAAGGGATGGTAGTTATTTTGTACATAAAGAGTCAGTTTAAGTGTGCAACGAGAACTCTACTATTATCTTGGGAACTCTGCCTGGATGTGGAGACCTAGACGATATACAGGGTGTTTGAAAGCTAAACCCAAAGGCTTTGGACCTAGCTTCCAAACACCCTGTATTTTATCAGTAATTATTTGTAACATCATCATCAGCAAAGAGCCTAACCTATAATAGGGCGTTGTTATGTTTTCCATTAATTTTTTTTTACACACTTTTCTAATTTCGACAAAACAAAAATTAGACAACTTGCACCCAAACAAAATCTTTTTGTCTATATTTATAGTCAAGCATATTTTAAATCAATAAGACGTGGATAAATCCGCTTGGGGACATAGTCAATTTGTGTCGCAATCATTATTATTAGGCTTTAATACCCTGGAGAGATTTGAAGCCTCCTTCAGAAGTTCGTGGAATTATTATTTGGTGTCTCAAAAAGTTTGAGGTCAATTTTCTAATTATCTTTTGTTTGTTGCTAAGTAATTACGAGTAAGTTTGAGATTTTATATAAGGCCTTTTTAAATTAAGTGCAAATATTTTAGGAGTGAGTTTCTATCATCAAACTGAACAACTTTCCCCAAGTAACATTATGTCGAAATATGAAAAAAAAAAATTGGCCCTCCCATACAAATTGTCTCGAGACGCTGACACCACTTGTAAGTACGGGAGGGCCAATTTTTTTTCCTATTTCGACCTATGTTTCTTGGGGAAAGTTGTTCAGTTTGATGATAGAAATCCACCCTTAAAATATTTGCACTTAATTTAAAAAGGCTTTATATAAATACTTTCCAATAAACACCATATTGTAGAAGATACCTAAACAACAAGTTATAACATTGATTGATACTAAGTACTTGTTTGTTTGTTTATGGAAGCAATCGCAAATATTGGACAAAGTAGGATATGGATTTAGGAAACTCAACTTTTTGGGAAGTCAACATTTTAAGAAGTAGACCGAATGGTCCTAAAGGGATTTAAAAACTTATTTATATCATTCTAATAAGTTTATCTAAGTAAAAATTAATTTGAGGTGTATGTTGGTAGGTGAGTTAAAATTAAATTACTGATTTTATCAATATTTTGGAAATGGACACCTAAAGAAGCTAAATATTACGAATAGATGGCGCTGACGTCACACATTGACAAGAGGCTACCAGTTTCACTGGGTGGATTGAATTGCTGGCTCAGTTGGTTATAGCGTCGGCACGGTACGCCTTCTGAAATACTGAAATCAGATGTAGCGTAAATTGGCTACTTTCCAACTAGTCAAATCAGCAACTTTTTATGAAATGTCAAAAACGCTTTTTTATATGAAAATAGTAAATTATGACGTCACATTTTAGTAAATATTGACTAATCAAATCAATAACTTATATACTTTTAATTCGAATATTAAAATCTAAATGTGCATTTTTTTTAATGATGAATGAAATCCACAATATTTTTAGCCATTAGTTTTAAGTATAAACGTTTTGAATTTTTTAAGCTACCCAGTCAAGTACCCAATTGCTTCCAGTAAGACGTTGGATCTACACCGGAAGTTGAAATGGAATACTGGAGTAATTGAAGGCATGCACGTATGAAATGAAGGTAATATTACCTGCAACATGAACCTTATCCTCTGGGTTATGTAACCCGAACGCGTGAAGCAAAGGTTAATGATGTACGTAGAAATTAAGATTTGTTGCTGTTCTAAGCTTGAAAACTAAAGCAGATATGGGGAAAATTATAGAGCATACTTTGGTTGAGAGATAAGTTTCTTAATTTCCATATTTTTTGGGTAAATAACGAAATTAAGTTTTTCTCCCCATTTAGTGTTCATGAAAAAAGAAATAAAGCACATGACATGGGTTCCTACTCTTCCGTCTTTTTAAACCTATAACACTGCAATTGACACAAAATCTCCGATGTTACCGTCGACAAGGCAATTTCAATCTTACATCTAAGATTTATAAGGTTGAATATGATATAGGTACTCTACTCAACGTTTACTTCGATGCCACTCCATTAATATACGCTGAATCGAAGATTTCAGCTCAGTAGAAAACTTTTTTTTTTTAAATAAGTTGGCGAAGAAGAAGAAAATCACGAAGAAAAATATGGATAATGTTGCTTCGTTTTATTGTTGGGCTTTATTCTCACAAAATGTTGAGACTTTTTTAACAACTTATATTATGAGAAAGTTTGAATGTCCGATATTTCAACGCAGTCTCATGCGCCACCACAACGCAAGTTCCTCCTCCGTGATCATGACGCATGAAACTACGCTGAAATATCGGATACTCATACAAAAATGAAAAACGTGTCAGTCAGTCGGTCCGGTATATGGAAAACTGGGTCAATCGGCCCTCGGCGCTCGAGTGGGTTCACTCGGGGGAGCACAGTGGAACATAAATGTTTACTACGTAGGAAACAACTGTGTGGATAATGTTGCTTCGTTTTGTTGTTGGTTTAAAGCTCGCTTTATACACACAAAATTGTTGAGTGACTTTTTATTTTGTAAGTAAGCGTAAAAATTATTTTACTAGACATTTTATGATGGGGTTAAACAACGAAATCGGTTTGGACATTATTATTATTAAACAACAAATCAAAAATTTCAACCGTAGGTAGACAGGATTTGAACCTGCGTCTTTGGAAAACCGTCCCAACGCCATAAAAGTAGTATTAAGTCAAAATAAATATGGGATGATGCTATTTCCGACCTGAAACTATCCGGGAATAATCCTTAGGTACTTCATATTAATGTGAAAAGTAACTCTGTCTGCCCATCTGTCTGTTACTCTTTCACGCCTAAACGGCAGAACGTATTTTCATGAAAGGTAAGACTACAGGCGGGATCCTAGGAACGGACGTAGGCTTCTATTTACCGCGGGAAAATTTCTCATTCCCTTGGGTATTTAGCAACGGCAAAAACTGCGGGGCGGAAAGCTAGTCTAATATGGGGTGGGATGGGATCTACCTCCTAGTGGTCCACCCCGGGCAACGGCAACACAGGCTTGCCTGTGAATAAGTCCGGCTGAATGATCCCAACAAAGCGGTGGTGGGCTCCGCAAGGGGCCGTCTGGCTCGCGACCACCCTCTCACCGGAGTCCGGCGCCAAACAGCTTGCTGTGTTCAGTCGGTGCGTGAGACTACCAGTGCCTTAAATGGGCGTCTTCTGGGTTAGCTCGCTCCATCGTCGGCTCTGTCACGGTCATCGCTGACCTTTGTGTCTAGAGTCAAGAGCTAACCCATTCCGAGTAAAAAAATAAAATAAAAATATGCACAGTATAAATCGCTTTACTGTTACCGCATGGCGGCATTTCGTAACATACTAGACTAACTGATAATGATAACGGTATTCATTGTGTTCTTCGTCGGAGATCGGAAAATCACTAATATACAAAATCTTTTTTTTTTTTTTTTTTGAGGATCTTTTAGCACTCGCACCTCAATTCAACTAAAGTCTTGTTTTTATGATTCACTTTATAATAAAGAAAATATTCACATCTCGATACGCCTACAGTTGTTTTTTAGGGTCGTACTTATTTATAAAGCGATCTCAAGATTGAGAGCAATATTAAGTAGGGATTTGACACGCCGTTTTGTACTGAAATGACATTTCTGATACAAACTCAAACTCGCTGTCATTCTTGAGAGCTGTTTATAAATACGGGCCTAAGGGTTTCTTCTCTAGTAACAACTTAATGAAAGAGATCTCTCGTATCAACGTTTATAACGTTATAGCACAACGTTACTACGTTATGGCATAACGTTACTACGTTATTGCAAAACGTTACTTTTTATTATTTGAGTAGGTGCTGTGTCGTTCTAGGAATCCTGATCTCCTGCATTTTTACGAAAGTGTCATTTTAAAGGAGAGAATAACAAAAATATTGTTTTTATTTTTTGATAAGGGTAAGTTTATATTCAGTCACTTTGTTTGAATACTAAGTTAAACTGTTCTGAAAGCTTATTTTGGTAAAGTATACCTTACGGGGTAGGCAGAGCGTGAAAGACGTTGCCACGCGTTAGGTTGGCCAGCCTGGGAAGGGGTTACAGTGCTGCGGATTCTGACGCAGACACAACTTAACCAATTTTAGTTTGGTCCTGTCACTTTCTAAAATTTTAATAAAATAGAGGCAGAAATACAACATCTAATTATCATTCTGTCAAAGTGACGTATAACGCTTAAAATAAGGTGACATCATCTAGCATGCCATCTTATTTAAGGCGAGTAACGTCACTTCGACAGGGTTATAAGTTATAACCAGCTGTAGTATTTCTGTCTCTATTTTATTAAAATTTTAGAAATCGACAGGACTAAACTAAAATATGTTAAGTTGTTTCTACAACATAATCGCCGCTATGTACTTATTGCAATTTATTATCACCAAAATTTTAGTGTATTGCAATTCAGGTTTAACATACTAAAATGAGAAGAGACGCAGCTGGAGAATTCAATGTTTTTTTATCATTAATGAATGTTTTTTTTTTAGTTAAAAGCCATCTTAATTTTTTTTAATAAATTTATGTAGGTAGTCCAAGCTGGTTAGATTACTCATCTACTGTATCTTGGTTAAAAGTCGGACGTTAGCAATTTAGTTTATTTAGAAAATAACGGTTCTTCAACAAGAATAACAAACCGTTTATCAGTTAATCATCGGCGCGTGTAAACTTTTTAATAACAATAAATTGCCAGGTATGAAAACAGATCCGTAAAAGATAGGCAAAACATTGAACTAAATTTAGAATGAGAGATCTGCGTTTCATCAGAAATTTAACCGACTTCAAAAAAGAAGGAGATTCTTATCTAACTTATAGTTTTTTTAAAAAAAATCCTGAATATTTTAATTTTCATCATGGACGACTGGGCACTTGGGCAGATTTAGAAAATTCGCTTGAAGAAAATACCCTACTTTCCAGGTGATTCCATGATCATCAGACCAAGATCTTACCCTGGGGAAATCGTCCATATTTTATAGTTAATGGGCGCTTTTCCACTAGACGGCACGTCACCGGCAACGGCGACGGCACGGTACCGTCGACGATATCGTAGGTGAGATAATGTATGAAAATCAATGAAATTATATGACACGCTTTTCCACTTGCCGACACGGCACCGGCACGGCATGTCATCGATTCCCATAGATATTGTCACGTGATCGTCGCCGTGCCGGTGCCGTGCCGTCTAGTGGAAAAGCGCCCATACACTTGTAGCATTTGCTTTGAATTGTCTTCTTCTTGGTAAGTTTTATTCTTGGTGTTTAAAGGTGGTTTTGAATTTGAAAATATATTTTTTTTATTTACACTCACACCATAGATCAATTTCATTGCGCGAGGGAATGCTGGAAGTTTGACGGGGTACCTTTGTACCGGAAATTAGATAAACATGGTATTCCAAGTTCGGCCGTTCGATTGTCAAAAATATCTGTACTTTAGTCAACTTTAGCCTAGCAACAAATCAAAGGTTCCGTGAAACGTCGGCGGCGAATTTTTTTTGGCCATTCGCCAAAATCAACGTTACCTTTCGCAAGTTTTTGTCTGGTCACGTAAGTAATTGCGTTCCATCAGAACAGATTGAAAGATAGACAGTGAATTAGTGTGTTGTACCTACAAGAATTCGAGCACTAACAATAAGTTCTACGCAGATTTTAAAACATTTAAGCTAGATTTAGTTGTGTCATATTATTTCTCTTTATCGGTCTGAGCCGTGGGCTCACGACGACCCTGAGGTCCTGGGTTCGATTCCCGGCGGGGGACAATGACTTTGTGTTGTTGTTTCTAGTTTGGTTAGGGCATTGCAGGCTGATCACCTGATTGTCCGATAAGTAAGATGATCCATGCTGTCGGGTGGGCATGTAAATAGTCGGTCCTGCGCCTGATTTCGCTCTGATCGTGTCAGTCAATCTGTCCCATCAGAATAAGAGATTGAAGGAATAGAGACCACCTTTGTGTAGCGCGAACACTTGGGCACTAAAAACTAGTCCCGTGCAGTTGGCCGATCTCTAGGAGATTGGTTGCCATCACCGAAAAAGTCATCGGTTGGGAGAACTATTTTTTTATTATTATTATCCTAAATTGTGCTATACCATACAATTTCAACTAGCGCTAAGTTTTTGAGTTGCACATCAATCCTAATTTTCTAACTTAACTTCCAACAATGTTCTTGAAAGATAGCTTCCCGCTTCCTTCATTGTTCGTATGACACTCACAAACTACTAACTGCAACTGGCTGTTGTGGACACTTCAAGCTTTGCAAGTTCTAAGTTGAATAGGAACCACACGAGTAGGATCCTATGTACATAGCTACATGCATGGTATAAGAAAATTACTACGCCTGGTATTTTCTTCCCGTGACAGCTGGTTCACGACGTGAGACCAGATGACGTCATCAAACAGAATCGATAAATGTATTGCCATTTTTTCAGTTTTGTATCATCAGTAGAACATGTAGTTTAAAGAAACGCAGTACTTTTTTTACGCCCTGTATACCTGTGAGGATTAAGACGGAGGCTCTATTGCCATGGTTTCTGTTATTCTCCGTATTTTCCAGCAATTTTTATAATACCAAAACAAACATCTTAAAGATATTCCTAAGTGATGAAAGGAAAACATTTTCTTAGATCTTCTTCCATTCAACTCCTTTTATAATCCGATTAACTAGAAATGTAATATTTTATTCTTATATTGAATCGTCTTTGATTGTAATGGTTCCTTCTGAAGTAAATATTCTTAAGTGATGAACTTTATTTAATGAATTCTTGATAACGATTGTCGATTCAATAAAAATTGGTAACGTTCTAAAATTTTCCAGTGGCTATTTTTTCATCATTCATAATACACTCTATTAACTATAATTCTTGTTGAGACTTTGTGCTTTTTCTTTATTTTTCAGTAGCTATATTATTTTATTACAGAATAAAAAAAAAATTTACAAACAGGCCACGCAATACCCATGAAACTCCGAAAACCCATGAAATGTTACCTTTTTAAATCAGATAACAGAACTTAAGGCGTATAGTACTCCTAGCGCATACAATCGAGAATCTGGAGAAGAATAATTTTCATTTTTTTTTATAGACATCACTCAAATTTTGTTGCAATAATCTAATAAAAAATGTACCTACTAAACAATACCGGAAAGTTCTGTTTTCGTGAAATAAAATGGAAAAATATATAAAAATACTCTAACTACAAAATAAATATTATACACTGGTAGTTGATGTGGGCTGATAGATAATGATACAAAAATACAAAATATTTATTTAGTAGAAAACCGCCTAGTACTACTAGGCGGTTTGAAAACTCTGACACCAGGGTTCATCGGGTCGTTGTTCGACTCGAAAATCCACTCGCTAAGAAGAAGAAGAAGAAGTAGGAAACAGTTTCTTAAAGTTAAATGATTACAGTTTTCTTATAAGCGTAATTAATGCCTGTGCCAGAAAACTGTACTCTTCCTAAAATTTGTCACATTTTTTTTTATTTTTTTTTTATTAAAGACTTAAGTACTGTTAACTGTAAATTTTTAACTGCTGTGGTATAAAATTTGAAACAGTAACTGAGAAAATAAGAATGATTATTATGATTATTAAATATTGACAATGACATCCCCTTAACTTTTGAGTGGACGTTTTCCCATAACAATAACGAAAGTCATTCGTTAAAATGTAAGGTCTCATAAAATTAGGGTCGTGAATGGCAGAGATAACAGAAAATTATGTAGATAGTAGATACTTTCACATCGACCATAATGGATTAGGTTTACTGCCTCCGTGGTCCAGTGGTTGAGTATTTGGCACTCGACCCAGAGGTAGTGGGTTCGATTATTGACGTGGGACACTGGTAGCAATTCGGCGACGGTGCAAAAGAAAAGACGCGACTTAACTAATATTAGTAACCATACCTGTATATTTTATCATGCATGAGAGAACAGAAAGAAAGAGACGGCAATAAATTATAGTGAAGGTATAGTTAAGTCGTATCGTCACCAAATCGATATTACTTTCTTTGAGTTGTTGTTCCATTTTTGGATAGATAGGACATCGAATGTAGATCTAACTTTATCTCGAAGTAAAAAATTAAATTGGACATCCCATGTAAATTACAAGTCCAGCGGTCATTTTTTAATGACAATATCCATGTCCAATTTTGTCATAATAAGTACTTGTTTCGAATAGAATATTTTCATTTGATTTTTCCCTGCTGTAGATAGTAGATCCTAAGATCGTATACAACTATTTTTAGCCCTTTGATTTGAGCAAACTTAAACCGATTTTCATGTGAATAATAAAATGGATTCCGTAAACCAGATATCGGACTTCGTTTGAAGAAAATGTCTATAAAACATCGATTCAGAGAAACGATAGCTGTGTTACTATTATTGGAGTTAAGTTCATAAAAATGTTTATTGGACCGTCTTGGACCAAATGAAATTTTATGGTCTTCGGGTCCAAGATTGAATCGTAAAATAATTTTAATTAAACAAGAAAAAATAATAATAAAACTATTTTCAACGGATTTGACTTGTGTTTTATTTATTTTGATTTTACTACGTTTCGGACGTTAGAAACTCAAAATGACGTAGAAAAATCAAAATGAATAAAAAAAAACCTAAATCCGTTAAAAAAGTTTTATTAAAATGAGTAACAGTAAAGTTGTGCAAACCTGAGAAAGCGTGTCATATGAATTTTATGCAATTTTATATTTTATCATAATGGCGTAAAAAAAAATATTTTTATAAATAATTTTATGCTTTATCTTATGACTTGTCAAACAAATTTTGACGTTCGTGAAGTCAAGTAATAAGCATGAATTTGTTCTCCTTTTTATTCAAAGTGTATCAGTCTAAGACGCCCGAAACACAAATTTTAGCTAAGTCGAAAAGTTTTGTTAGTCGTAAGTTAAGTTAGTAAAGTTAGGCGAGAGTTAGGCTTAGTTAGTTTTGCTAAGTGTAGTACAATTAGACGAATTAGAAGAATTACTTACAAGATAGAATACAATTATTTGTACATACATACATAAAATCACGCCTTTATCTAAATAGGATAAACAGAGAATCAAAAATCCAAACAAAATGTCGTTCCACCAAGTATAACAAGTTTTGAGTTTCATAGATAGATAGATAAGCATTCAATTCGGTACCAGTAATAATAATAATAATAAATATATGTATTGAAATAAATAATAAATAAATAAATAAAGAAATAAATTAAAAACTACATATCCTAATAGTTAG
>JARACY010006341.1:0-17603 GCA_029255725.1 Scrobipalpa atriplicella
AGACAATGAACAGAATAAATTCAGTGGAGTTATAATCTAGTGACTTGAGCCAAATTTGTAACTTACTTTTTGCTGAGAAAATAGTGTCGTTTTTGATGTTACATTGTTTATTAACAATTGAGTAAATGTACGGAAAAGCAAAGTATTTAAAACGTTGTGCAAATTTAGTATTTACTCGAGGGGGTTGAGTTAGGTACACTCGTTTACTGCAGAGATCTTTAAAAGTGGTCGAGTTCAGGGTTACTTTGTGGTGGTGAAGAGTAGCTTTAAATATATAAAGTTGGCGAACCGTTAAAACGTCTGCTTCCTTATACAGATTTGTGGTAGGAAATCTGAAGTGCTTACTAAGCATAACCTTTAGCACCGATCTTTGCGCTCTTTCCAAAATTATAAGGTTAGATTTGGTGGCACTACCCCAGGCTCCAATACAATAGGTTAGTAGCGACTGACATAGCGAAATGTACACCAAACGGAGAACATCCGGTTCAGCACAGCTTCTTAGAAGCTTTACAACTCCTACCAATCTTCTTATGCGTCCGGCCATCGATAGAATCTGCTGCTTGAATGATAACTTCTCGTCTAGGATTACCCCGAGGTATTTAAGTTTATCTGTTCGCTGAATTTTAGGGCAATTACATGATGATATTATAGACTGACTGGCTTGATTACATGCGTGAATCTTAATAACAGGAGCAATAAATGTCGGAGGGGCTGATGCTTTGGTTTTATGAAAACATAAAAACTTGGTTTTATCCGTGTTTAAAGTGAGAAGGTTACTGTTCAACCAGTTTGTAACTGAAGACATAGCTTTTTCTGCGCGTTCAAAGACATCATTCCATAAGAAGCCGCGGATGACAAGAGCAGTGTCATCTGCATAACAAATTACGTTAATCTTGTTGTCGCTTATAAAGGAGTTTACTAGATCATTGATGTAAATGATGAAGAGGGTTGGTCCCAGTATGCTACCTTGCGGTACACCAAAATCGATATTTGAAGGGTCACTTAAATGTTCATTTACTCTTGTATATTGAGATCGATTTTGGAGATAGCTCCTAAACCACTCTAACGCTGTACCTCTAATGCCAATAGATTCTAGTTTGTGTAATAGTATAACTGAGGAGACCGTATCAAAGGCCTTAGCGAGATCTAAGAAAACGCCTATGCAAGGATTTCCTCCATCCAAGGCCTTTGATACAGAGTCTAGTAGCAAATCGACTGCATTTTCCGTTGACTTACCATTTTGGAAGCCGAACTGAGAAGGAGAGATTATATTATGCTTGGTCAAGTAGCCAGTTAGTCTGCGGTTTACAATTTTTTCCAGAATCTTGGAAAATGTACCTAATAACGAGATGGGTCTGTAGTTGGAAGGGTTAGATTTGGGACCACATTTATGAACAGGAACCACAACTGCTCTTTTCCAGCACTCAGGGAAGACACCGTTGCAAAGACTAAGATTAAATATATAAGTGAGAGGTTCAATTATAACTGGAAGAATAGATTTGATGAAACTACTGTTAATTTGATCAATGCCAGGGGCACTATTATTATTAAGAGACATGATTATAGAGCTAACTTCATTAACGTCAGTAGGGAACATATAAAATGAGTGTGGTGAAATCGGTAAATTCATGTTTGCTATTAACTCTTCCTCGGTACTATTTAAATTCGTCTTAATTTCCGCAGCTAGATTATTGCCAATGTTGGCGAAGAAAGTGTTACAGATATTGAGAGATTCTCTAGGACTTGAAGCTGTACTGAGAAGCGCTGAGGATGTGTCTTTTTTAGAATTGAGACAGCAAATGTCAGCAATAGAATTCCATAACTTTTTTGGGGATTTTTTATTATCACGTAAACGAGAGTTATCATGCTCAGATTTCAGTTTTTTACGAAGTTCATTGTAGAAGTTACGGTATCTCTTGTAAACTAGTTTTTTGAAGTCGTTATCGGGATCCTTCCTCACTTCTAAATGTAATCTGTCTCTATGCATCATGCATTTAATTAACCCTGGTGTAACCCAGTCCTTACGGCAAGTAAATTTACGATTTGTTTTAATTATTTTAGAGTGTTTCTTTGTTATATTGTCAAGTTTACTCGAGAAATGTAAAACAGCTTCTGAGACATCATGAATCGAATACAACGAGCTCCAATCTTCATGAGACAAATCATTAAATATACCTTCCAGATCTTTTTTAATTCTAGTTCTAGTGGTGGGACCCTTGCTATTTGGATAGTGATTAACAATACCCGCTAAGATAAAGTCATGATCAGTGATATCTGTCTTGCAGACAATACCTATAGCTTGAAGTTGTGAAGAAATGAAGATGTGATCGAGGCAGGAATTTTGTCTAGTAGGGACACTAATTACCGGCTTGAGCGCTAGTTCAGATGTAAGACATAAATATTCGTCTATTTGCTCGTCAGGATCGTTTGAAATAATATTAATGTTGATGTCTCCGGCTAATATAATTCTATTTTTATTTGGAAGCGAATTAACAATTGGCTCTATAGAAGACAAAAAATTACCCACATTAGAAAAGGACGGGGAACGATATATACATAAAAGAGAATATGAGTCTGGAAAAGACACCAACAAGCCACAGGCTTCTTTTAAGTCAGGTTCACATACTTCTACGGTTAGGTGTTCTTTAACGTAAACTACTACGCCACCGTTTTTGTTTATGTTTTTAGTAGAGTGATAGTGTTTGTAGCCCATGATTGAGTTAATAAGTGGCATATCTCGCAGATGGCATTCGGTAAAAATTATTAAGTCTAATTCGATGTCTAGTCTTTGTAAACCAACAAAGAAGTCATCTATATTTTTCTGAAGACTTCTTATGTTAAATGTCAAGATTTTAAAGGGAAAATTGGAGTTTAAAATATGTTTACATTGTTCCAGGGAGTTAAGAGCAAAACATTGTACTTGTAGGCAATCGTCAATCTCAGTTTCAATTTAAAGTGGAAAGAACAATATTTTATCTCGGTTTTAATGTTTTGTTGTAATGTATTTTGGTTTTAACTAATTAGAGTTCAAATTCGTAAAGCTCACTGTTTTTGGGGAGCGGATATAGTTCGATTTTTTTTTAGATATTCCATTACAGAAGGCTTTGACTTTGGCGTTCGTAACATTAGGTAGGTAGGTATAACATTTTAAATGAATTTGAAAGACTTGTTAAATGTTCATATAATTTGACGGTTGGATTTGAGTTTAATTTGAAGGATGTTTAGTACACAGCATAGATATACTATCCAAATCATAACGAGTTTTTTTTTTAACGTCACAGAATTCGACAAATTTTGTATTAGTAACAATATTGCCTACATGAAATTGTTTGTCTACACATTCGCGTAAGTCTGTCTAAGCCCACAATGGCTATCTATGTTCCAAAGACCGCATTTGAGGCTAGCTATATCGGGAAACAAGTCTAATATATCAGCCGGATACATTGGCCTTTCTGTTTCAATACAACGGTCGTTACATTCACTGGTTTCGGTTCCAAACTGTATTTCTGATGTTAACTGTAGCGGAAACACAGACCGATAGCTTCTGGACCCCGATATGCTCAAAACTTCACTTCACTTCACTTCCATGCTGGACTGGAAGTGATAGAAAAACATAGAATGTGCCAGCTGCATCTCCTCCCGGGCATGCTGTAAATACCAGCTAAGGGATTTGAGGATTTCAGTGTATTGCAACTTAGGCGATGGGCTGACAACTCATCACTAAAGCAATATACATAATCATCTTTAACAACCCTCAAAACTTGTCAGACGTGGCGGAACGACCTTTGGGTCGTTTTCGCTCTGCCTACCCCATTAGGGATAAAGCCGTGATTTTATGTATGTATGTATGTATATGCTCAAAATTCGGTGTATTCCGAACAAATCCATTGAAAGTTCGCCTTGATTGGCTGTTTCAGAATCAAACGCGTTTCTGGTTCGGTGGTTTCGTGAAATGCCGAGTCTTTCAATAAATTCAAGTATACATATTGTTCGATTAATAAACGTATTTCCGAGAGAAAATTATAATGTTGTATTGGACGTATCAAATATCAGATTTTATTGTTATACGCCTTGAACTGTGGTCAGTATGTATTATTAATAGGTACGAGTACATCTGGTAATTATGAAATACAATACATGGCTGTACACACTCAACTCAACCGCCTTTATATGACTTTAAAGATTTTAAATATTAATGTAATCATAATGTTGATGAAGCATGTTGCTGATTATGTTGTATATTGTAGTTTTTTTTTTCATAAAAAAGTTTTTGACAAACAAACACAACAAAAATATAAAATAAAATGATGTTCTCCCCGGAACATGAATGAGTAGAAGTCTAATTATTTGATAGGGTTAGAAATGTTAAAACTATGTCAAAATGTAAATGTTTATATTAAATGTATATTTATCTTTGTAAAACTCGAACGATCTGAAATATTTGTGCTATTGCAACTAAGTTACATTTACCAAAGCTTTCTAGTTTTACGAATTGACTGCGGGCTTGTTCTATAGTTGTTTAAGGACTTTTGTACGATGAGTACATGCCAGCCATATCGTTCTGTAATTTCCAAAGATCATAATTATTAAGATTATTTTTTGATAAGCTTAGTGAGGACTCTTCGTTATCTAGTCTATGAGTCGTAACCAGCTATACTCATATATCAGCAGCGGCGAATCGAATCGAGAGCGGATCACTGCGCGGGAGTGGTTTATTTCAGCCACGTCAAATAGTAGCACTGTGTCACTGCCTCCGTGGTCTAGTGGTCATGGGCTCCCGATCCGGAGATCCTGGGTTCGATATTTGTCAATTTATCACTTTGTGAGATTTTCCCCTGTTTGGTTAGGACAATTACAGGCTGAATCACCTGATTGTCTGGAAGAAAAAAGATTCCCTGCTTCGGAGGGCACATTATGCCGTCAGTTCCAGTCGCCGTCTTTGATAATGGTTACACAAACCATGTCAGAGACCTATTAGGCAGTTTAAAAATCTCTGACACCTGGGTACTTCGGGTCAATCTACACGACAAGAAAAAGAAAAAGTCTGTGCGTAATGTGTGTTGCTTCAGAAAGTAACACACCGTGTCACTGTGTGTTACGTTAGAAAGTAGCACTGTGGGAATATGGAAGTCATCAAACATGTGACAAAGGCTCAGAATTGCATAAAACGGTTTCAAAATCTCATTCGTGTGAAAGTGATGGTCTTTGTACTTATTATAGGTATCTTTACACCTAAAATAGTAATAGAAAAACTATCGGTAAGTGCCAATTTCACTCTTGGATCAGTTACTCTCGCCGGTGGCACGTTTGTACGTTTGTAGCGTATGTGAGGTGTGCGTCCATCTGTCTGATTGCTCACGTAGTCTACCCTACAACCTGTCAGGGTTATGGATGCTCACAGCCTGGAGTGGAGGTAAGGGAGATTCAATGCGGGTCCGTGTGTTTAAAGGTGGTTAATACTATTTAGTGGGATATAGTTCGCAGCCTCTACGCAGTACATCAGTAGGTATTAGCTGCGTCTCACAAGTTTACCAAAAAGCAAATGTTAGAAACAAATTTATAAATATTACCTATTCTGTTAATTTTAGGCACTCCAGCAAAAAAAGAGTAATCTATTCTACATCTCATCATTCGTTTTGAGAAAGGACTTTAAGTCTGAATACATTTTGGACAATCACCGAGTTCCTTAGGGGAAAAGGAAATAATTTAAAAATACCCACAAGGGTATCATGTCAGGCGGCATTGAGGTAATGAACAGCCGAATGCTCCATTTTTCAAATAGGGTTTTTAATGTATTTTTTCCATTTTATTTCTGATAATTGTATTTTTATTTAAAAGGTTAACCTTTACGAGACTTTATGGAAACGGTCAATAACTAATAAGCAAGCACCTACAATTCTGTCTCCTGTTAATTTGACTCTTTCAACTACGGATCGTATTCCAGCCAACTCCTTGCACTCCATCAATCAGCATCAGCATATTCCATTCCTCATTGTCATCTCAAACAATGGCCCTCGTAAGTAAGAGAGTTCATGGGTTCGGTAGTAAAAGGCCAAGCACCTGAAGAGCACCTTTGTTTGGCATTGAATAAACTGCCTAGTGATGTTCAGGGGGTTTGCTTTAGGTACTACCTAAATAACTGTGTATGATTTTACCATGTGTTAGTTTTTTTCTTTGACGAAAAAACGGGGAGTTCTTAAGTTGTTCATTAATAGGTACTTGTATAGATAGGCAGACGTTATAATAAATAAGTAATGGAGACTATGGTCGTGACGGAGATAGAGCCAAATAGAGTTCGTCCAAAACTTCTCACACTTAACATTACACTTTCAAATATGTTTTATAAAGAGAGAGGTCAGTAACTGGCAACAATTTTAAAAGATTTTTACTTTTCTACGAATTACTAACAAGATTTAAAATATTTCTTAACTTACGAAAAAAAAATACCTAGGATGTTCTTTAAACTTTTAACAAAATTCAGTAGCAGTTTCGGCAAAGTAATAGAGTTTGTTCGGATCACTATGCGTAAGTAATAAATATCAGCGCCCGAGCTAAGGTGCGAAGGGCGTAATTTCATCACGGCCCTGGAGCACACCGGCGGCGCTTCTGGAAATTAGTGTTGTTGTTGAATTGGGGTCCGGGCGAGTAAATCTTTAGTCCTCTAGCTTGGCTAGAGGCTAAACTACCTTGGTGATAGGTAAGTGCTAGGATCTTGATTTGTGTGCTCTATTATTGGAAATTGCTGGGTGCTTTATGTAGTCTTTCTTATTAACAAGACAATAAACATGAACCTAAATGAAGAATGTTTGAAATATAAACGTCCTTTTTGAAGTCAAAGTCAAAACATTGATTTCCCAAATAGATTTCTAAGAAAACGCACTGAATACCTACGTTAAATTTATTTATTTATTATTTAATTAAAGGTGACCGCACTAGGAAGTAGCTGCAGCGGAGAAACGCGGCGCGACACGGCGCGGCAAAAACTGTCAAAATGTATGAACTGACATTACCGCGCGGTGCCGCGCCGCGCCGCTACGCTGCAGCTACGTCCTAGTGCGGTCTAACCTTAAGTGTCTCTATATTTTTTCACAAACAGGAAACAGCCAAATTCCATAGAAACTAATTAATTTTTTACCTTTACCTAAAAATCAAAAATAATTTTATGGAAAGCAATTTATATCAAAAAACGCCGCACTTGCGTCAATAGACCGTCGATGAATAGACTAAAAAAATATAAAAAGGCTTTACAATTTTAACACAAAAACGTATCGGACGCTTGTCGCTTGACATAAAAGTCATTGTAGCTGCTTAAAAGGGTGGTCCAGGGTGCTTGCTTTTTAACGGTAATATTTTAGCGTTCTGTTGTTAACTGCTATAAGTACCTATCAAATAAAAGAGCTCGATCCATTCATAAAATTAGGTTATTGAGTACGGTAAGTACCTACGGGATTCTATATTTTTATTTGTGTTCGTGGGAGTGACGCTAGCCCGGATGGTGTAGTGGATAGGGCCGCGGCCTTCTGTGCAACAACTATACTCTTAGACTATTACCTACTTGTTTATGTTTGCTTGATTGATAAAAGTGCAATAAATATCACGTTACGTAAACGTACCAGCGACCAGGCTAACATAAGACCGGGGAGGCAAACTCAATCTGGAGACCGGTTTCCTTTATACGCGGTAAACAATACTGATAGAGTTTTACATTGCTGTGACAATTTTCGACCTAAATTCAAGCGCCTTATGTGTGAATTTTTAATGGGTAAAGATTGCGAAAAAATAGTTAAAGCAGAAATAATAAATAATATCAGGAATATTACAATAGAACACATTATGTTTTTCTATAGTTTCACATTAAGGAAAGGTCTTCAAAAAATCTAGCTCACGTACATTTGGCTTTTAACATAACTCATTTTTACGGTTTGTTGGGGGATGTTTAAAGTTGTTCTCTTTGAGTATAAGCAAGGCATCCTTGATACATCAGCAAGGTTGTTTCTCAAAAAAGTCGTAGATTGCGGCGCAGCAATGTGCATTAAACAAAACATCATTTACAGATAGAGCTCTGCAGGTAGAGTTTCAGCAAACAGAGAGTCTTCGAAGAAAATTAGTGTTTGCCTGCTGCAGACACTCGTTTTTCTAGACTTAGACCTAAATAACAGCCTAGACTCTCCTTTTACCATACTGTCTTTGTAATTAAATCTTCCTAGGGAAATAGAATCCTTTAATTAAGTGAGATTTCAGAGCGAATTCAAATGCTCTATTTCTAAGTATTTGGCGTATCGACTCCTTTGTGAAGATTTATCCTATCCTAGAAGTACGGACAGAAATTGGATCCTAGAATTCCTGCCAATGCCCATTACTTAACTTTATTAGTAGAATCGTAGAACACAGTTACATGTTTGATGAAGGAAATCTTGAAATGTGGCAGAATTCTAAGAAACCCGCTTTAAAAAAAAATAAGGTCATAAAAAATAAGCCAAGCATGTACGTATGCTAGATTTGATCAAATACTCAGTAAGTACAAAAACCATTGGCAGCGAAACATGCAACGAATTAAGTAAAGAATCAAAACAATATTTTTGAGAAGCAAGAGAAATCACAAAGCAGAAAGCTTACATAATCTGCAAACAACGAGAAGACATAACATTCCGAAATATAATTCGACTGAAATGGAAATGCATAAAGGGGTGGCCTGAATTGAGCCACAGAACACAGATATGGTGAGATGAGGACGTCTGAATGGTCGCCAGAGCGGTTTATATCTGACCCGCGTGAACGACACTTACGGACTGTTTTGATCAGTCTGATATTGAAATAAAGGGTCTATATTGAGCGACAGAACACAGATCTGGTGAGATGAGGACGTCGGAATGGACACCAGAGCGGTTACTCCTATCTGACCCGCGTGAACATTACTTACGGACTGTGGATCAGTCTGATATTCAGATATACAACTGTCTAAGATACCAAACTTCTTGCTTAAAATTTAGTGAACGTTAAAAATTATGCTAAGCAATTACGTGATCCTTCGTTTGAAAGTTTCAAAAACAATAAATCGACTCAGCTTAAATAGCTCATTCGTTTAAACATATTGTAAAGAGTTGTTGATTTTATTAGTAGGCATGTAGTTTATTGGTAGTCAAGTTAAATAACAACTACTACTTTTGCCTACTTGAGCGTCTTTAAAATCTAAAACAAGTGAATATTTTTGATATTATGATTTGTATCATATTGGAATCATCACAAAATCACATGACAAAATCGTCTCCGGTGTCAGACGCCATGTACCAGCCATAAACGTGACGGCCAATTTTGTCACAACTCATTGGACCTTATCTTGGACACAAGGCCTATAACCGTTAACCAAACTATCGCCACATGAACGACAATTTGCCCTAGCGTGTTTACCATTGCCGCATAAAAAAAAACTATTGATAAAAAAAAATAGGGGAAGGAAGCTCGATTAAAAGAAAATACTTCAAAAGTTGTGTAGTTTTCATAGAATAAGACTTTTTTTACACATTGTATTTTTCTTCATTAACCAGGTTGAATCACGATGTGTGGAAATATTTGCGAGTGTTTATATATTTTATACATACATACATATAATCACGCCTTTATCCCTAATGGGGTAGGCAGAGCGTAAACGACCTAAACAAAGGTCGTTCTGCCACGTCTGACAAGTTTTGAGGGTTATTCCAGATAGATCTGTATACTGCTAATAGTGACAGGTTGTCAGCCCATCGCCTAAATTACAATACTGAAACCTTCGGATCCCTTAGCTGATTTTTACAGCATGCCCGGGAGGAGATGCAGCTGGCACATTCTATGTTTTTCTATCTCTCCCAGTCCAGCATGGAAGATATATTTTATTAGTATGTAATATATCTATTTTGGGACAAAACCAGCATTGGACGAGAGGCACTGCGTATCTGTGGTTTGGGAAGGAGAAAAATAGTGTGATTGCCAAAAGGAAAAGGCTGTAACAGCATAACAGGGAATGGAGGAATGCGAATGCGAGATTCTTATTTCTGTTTTGTTGCGACGCTAAAGAAAATAATGCCGTTAATATTTTTTAGGTATTGAGCGTAGGATTACCTATTAAGTATTTATTTATAAATTATATTAGTTTATAGTTCCTACGGGCAAGAGCCTATTGATCTATACTACAGGTTCTACCACCACGTTCAAGCTTTTATACACGACTTGTCTGCAAATTGAAGAATTGAAGCAACATTTTTTACTAAAATTAAGTTTATTTCTTGTGTACCAATAACTTGTAATTTCCGTTGAAATATTTACACTCCAATCCAAAATATAAACATGATGCGGCTACCTCGAAATTTTGCATTCAATCTGCATAATTTGTTGAAATACGCGAATTGTGTTTTTCGCGATTAATATGGCAGCATTTTTTTTTGGAAGCGTGAAATAAACAAATTGTTTTACTAGTTTAAATGTAGAATCGAAAATTATTATCTGTTTGTCCTTTCTTCGTGGTATTGATAAAATTGAAGAACTTTTTTATACTATTTGACGTTATCTATAGGGTGACTCTTCTGTACCTCTACTGACTGTTATGTATTCTACGACTGTACTTGCTAAACTTTATGAATGTAAACAGGGGGTTGGAGTTGACATGAAAATTAGGTTTGGTGTGCGTGAATCACGCACTGCTTGTCAGAATACGTTACTGAGGTTTTCGTACTTGATTAAACACTTTTAAAACGTTACATGAAGAATCATTGTGTTACCAGAATACAGTTTGAATGTAATGGAAGAGAAACTAATTAAATTTTTAAAGTGACTTTATATAAACAAACAGTTTTTAAAACTAAGTAGTAGGCAGAGCATTAAACGCCTATTTTATTAACCTAAAGTTGTATAATGGGGATAAAAACTGGGAACTAAACGGCACCACTAGCGAGTTTTCCTTTTTCCTGTGATTGGTCAGTAATCTGTCAATGTCAATGTCAATATCAGTTTTGCGTCTTCTCATTGGTCTCTTTTGGAACACTCGCTGGTGGTGCCATCTGCAATTAGCTTTGCGTTTTTATCCTTATTGAAACGTTCTTGAAAAGTGACGCCGCGTCGCGTCGCTTCATTTCCTGGTATTATGTTATATTTAATGACTATATATTACTCACCCCTATAGTAGCTATGCATACTTATTATGTGCAGCCTACCTTATTAATATAATGTCTTATTATTACTGCCGCCGGTAACTTTGTAATTACAATAAAGTCAAAAGACGCAAAGTCTTTCCTTTGTAGTTTTTTTTAATAAAAAGTCTCATTAATTTGCATTGTGATAAATAAAATGCAAAGTGCCTCAAAGAGTTTTCACAGAGGTTGAATATTCAGTATTGTATGAAAATGCAGGTCGTTTATACAGGGTCTTTAAGGCCCGTATTTATAATCAGCTCTCAAGAGTGACAGCGAGTTTAAGTTCGTATCAGAAATGTCATTTCAGTACAAAACGACCTGTCAAATCCATACTTAATATTGCTCTCAATCTTAAGATCGCTTTATAAATACGAGCCTTAGTTTCGTAATCCATACTGATGAATGTGAAAGATTCTCTGCCAGTCTGTTCTTGTAGTGTGATGACGCACCTCTTTACCCTTCCGTACTATGCCTACACTATACTAATATAAGTATGTATGATCTAGCTATAAGTGCAGTCAATATACGACATCCAAAAGTATCGGTTGTTTCACTTAAAGTCGCTCCGAATGCATCTTAACCGTGCATGGCGACCCTAGCCAGCTTTGTCCCTTCTGGACAGAGCTGGGTATCATGGAAAAAATAAGAAAAGTTAATTATTTATTTGTGATTGAAGAAAAAACCATGAACCCAGTAAAAGAACCAGATAAGTGAAAATTGACACGACACAGACAATTTAGTGTTTCGTGAATTAAATGACTATAAAAGACTATTAAAAGTGATTCGAACGAGAACTTTATAAAATTAGTGGAATAAAAGACAGTTTATGTAAAGTTTCCACGTTGGCGTGAGTGACGTTATGATGTCGGGAGATCCCTTTCGTCGGGGACGTCGATTCCCAATACCACCATCAGCGACAAGGAGAACCATCCGGCAGCAGCCAGCCATCCAGGACGTCGATATTGAATCCGTCCAAAATAAGTTGGCAAAACACGTATGCATTAAGACGATGCCTTAAGAGAAACTGTTCTAGTAAAATTATAGAAGAAACTCAGTTCAATTTGAGAAGAAGATGACAGCACCCCATGAAGAGGATATCCCCATGACGAGGAGATACATTATAAGAAGATCATGAAGAGGTTGTAGCTGCTGGGCGCTCGCAGTATATTCAAGCCTAGTTGATGCGAGGATTATGTCTGCTGGGCGCCGGGAGACTTCATTGATCGGGTCCGATGTGGAGCAGCTTGTTCGTAAGAGAAAGAAGAAATCGAACATGCGACCTACGGGGTATCCACGACTGAGCCGCGCGCGCCACATCGTATGCGCACGCCAAGTCAGCGTTTCTGTCGTCACGACCTACATAGCCTAGACACGTAGGTACTACACGCGCTTATGTAAGTTGCATACGTATACATAAAGTCATACCTTTAAACCTTACGAGTTAGGCAGTACTTAAAACGCCTGTTGTCTGACTAATGTAAGATTTGACTTTTTTTTTGTTGTTGCGTGAAGTATCACTTCATACTGAATACGCAAAATT
The DNA here is from genome assembly GCA_029255725.1 of Scrobipalpa atriplicella. NCBI lineage: Eukaryota > Metazoa > Arthropoda > Insecta > Lepidoptera > Gelechiidae > Scrobipalpa > Scrobipalpa atriplicella. The sequence continues at coordinate 12,706 of JARACY010006341.1, forward strand.
TTACTTCCTGAAATCTATGTAGAAAAATAAAGAACATTTGCTTAAAAGTATAAGTAGCGATTTGTAAAATCTGAAAATTGTTTTACACGTGTAAGTAGCCAAATTATGTGGGTTACGTGTAAGCAGTTTTGCACACTTTCGCAATAATTGATAAAAATTGGACATCAATTTTATTTAGCAACACAAGATGCATTTCAGCGAAAAACGCAAAGTAGTTGTGAAACAATTTCTACCGATACAGAGTATTTTGCAGAATATACTGTTTCGAAGTTTACAAAGTTGATTGAACTAACTATGTATATGTGTACCTATTATAAGTTGTGTCAATTTATAGAGTAGTAGTGACGTAACAGTGTTACCTACTAACTCCCAGTACAATGATATTGTACAGAAATATTAGATACCTACCTAAACAGATGTACACCTAAGGTGTTAGGTAGCGATGAATGTTGTTCATGAATGAAAGATTGATAATGATATTGAAGCTTGTCTTGACTATTCGATTGTGATGATTCTGCAGATCGGAAGATTGAATGGGAATTTGTGGTATAGATAGTTTTGCGTGTTATTGGACTGATCATCCGAAATCGCAGCGAAGCTAATTATGCCATATATTCAAAGAAAGGATTGTGTGATCAAGTACAGAAATATGAACAACATTGTTTATTAAGAAACGAAATTATGCTCGGAAGTAAAGAAAGTGAGCACGAGTTAATGCTCGTATGTACGTAAAATGATACGTCGATATTGTTAACGGTACGAATAGGTATAAGTAACATCGTAAAATGTTACATAATGTTATTATCCTACCTAGGTACAAGATACAGGTAGCGATTATTAGGTACAATAGGGATCAAATTCCTTCTATCTGATCATGGTGTGGGCTACCGTACCCTCCGTGTAGAAGTTGGAGACCATTGAGTCTTAAAGTTCAGACCCTAACTTGAGTGTCATATATGTAAACCTCAAATATAAATGTACCAGTATATAAGTTCGTGAAAGCACGACTCGCAAACTGGCACTATAAGTAAGTAGCCAGGTGTTTAAAGTCGACTAGGTTAATTTGTATGATAACCAAACTATAGCGCTCAGAATATTATTGTAAAAGGTACCTAAACTTATAAAAAGCATGCGATGTGTAATGGGCCCATAGATATAAATAATGTATCAAGGATATGCTTGTACGAATAAGATTTGTAAGATTTGTTTTTAAGTGGGAGTAGCTAACCCAAATAAAAACAAAAATAATGGTAAATAGTTATGATTGTGACTAAATGAGGACATTGACGATTTAAAAAAAAAATTGTTATGTAGTGTTGCGATTTATAATAAAACAAGGATATGACAAACTAAATGGATATGACTCTAGAACAAAATTTTTAGTAATAGTTGTGTGTTGTTTGATTAGTGTTATGTAGTCTTTGCCATCCTTTATGAACATTGATAAAGGAATTAATAATGTTTACATTTGCATAAGGTTTTATTTCTTCTTAATTAATTGAATTTAAATTTAAATTAATAATATTTTTAATTGTGTTGGTATAGTATAAAAAAAATATTTTCTACATGAAACATTTTTTTTCTTTTCAAGGGGAAGGTGTAGTGTGATGACGCACCTCTTTACCCTTCCGTACTATGCCTACACTATACTAATATAAGTATGTATGATCTAGCTATAAGTGCAGTCAATATACGACATCCAAAAGTATCGGTTGTTTCACTTAAAGTCGCTCCGAATGCATCTTAACCGTGCATTCTTTTCGTTAATAAATGTACCTACACCTAACCGCAACCGTATTAAAATTTTGACTATATGGATGATATTCTGGATACGGAAGTACCTATTGTTACCAGCGGAAAAATCTTCGATTCCTTCGGAAAAACTCTGAATCACGGGTTGGATAGCTATACAACGTGTAACAGAAAGGATATATGCATCGAGAATGTGTGAATCTACCCATGAAACTGAACAACTTTCCCTAAGGAACATAGGTCGAAAAACGAAAAAAATGGCATACAAATAGACTTGGCATACAAAAGCTGATAGCGTATTTAGTATGGGCAGTCAAATTTTTTTTTTTTGTATTTCGACCTATGTTCCTTAGGGAAAGTTGTTCAGTTTCATGGGTAGATTCACACATTTCTCGATGCATATACCCTTTCTGTTACACGTTGTATATTATGTGTAGTTATAGTAGAGCAATAGAGGGAGAAGAAGATAGAGAGAAGCAACTGGTACATTCTATGGCTCATATTTTATGAAGTATTCTCAAGCTTCAGAGATATATTAAGTATAGATTTAACAGGTCATTTTGTACTAAAATTACGTGTCTGATTCGAACTCAAATTTGCTGTTAGTCTTAAGATAATGGGTCTATGTTTGTATCGCTCCCAGCCTAGCATGGAAGAGCTACACTTGAAAATACTTAAGATAAACTTTACTTTACTTAAGATAAACTAATATTTATTTTGATTTCTTATTTTGTTTGTGTCATGTTTACAGCACTGTAAAAGGAAATTAAATCGGGTACTTGGAAATAATTTCCCTCCTCCCCATGGAGTGAGCGGAATTTTCAACAAGCCAAGTGCAGTTAATACAAAGCGCATCTAGTTAATGCACTTTTGTTAGTTTTGTAGCGATTATCGTGCATGCAAAATGCAATTACAGCGCTCGGCACAAAATTAAACATCTTGCAAATAAATGCGCGATGCATTGACTTGGGAATTTTGTTCACATTTAGCGAGGTAGGAAAAAAAATTCTACACTTTTAAAATCATTACATAGATACATACTATCACGCCTGTATCCCTGATGGGGTAGGCAGAGGTTAAACGACCTAAACAAAGGTCGTTCCGCTACGTCTGACAAGTTTTGAGGGTTGTTTTAGATACAAATATCTGTATATTGCTATAGTGATAGGTTGTCAGCCCATCGCCTAAACTAAGTAACAATACTGAAACCCTCGAATCATTTTTCAATGCTCAATACTTATTTTCCGCGGCTGCAGAGCGTGCTTCCTTTGTGCGAGAAACACTCTTTTAGTTATTGGCTTCGACCTGCCCGGAAAACCGTGCCATGTTAAACCGTGCCGTTCATACGCCCCTCCAATCCCTCCCATCCCTACCATCCCTTCTCTCCATACCGTCCCACACGTTCTTCCTGTCAATCCCGTCCTTCCCACCCTGTCTAGTCCATCCCGCCCTGCCATCACTACCGTCCAGCCTTTTAACTGTGGGTTAAGTATAAAATAGTGGTGTATCTATGTAAGTATAAAATATATGTATGATATTTAAATATGTGTTAAATTATGTATGTATATTATAGATGTCAATCAGGAGAACTACCCAGTTGTGTAAATTGTAGCGAGCTCAGACTCAGTCGGGGCGATTTAATAACACTGTCGCGGAACTAGAGCAGGGATAGTCAACCATTTGTTTAAAAATTTATACAGAATATCACTATATTATAATCCCATAGGGGTAGGCAGAGTGTCGTTGACTAAAAATAAGCCACTTCCGTTTTATTTATCTAGTTCTGGCACTTCAAATATTAGTGGTAGTGATAGTGTGCCGACTGCCCATCCCAAGAGTCGTTTTACAAGAAGCCCAGGAAAAGAAGGAACTGGTATGTTTTTTTATCATTTATCGTTCAATTCAAAATGAAAGCTAATCCATGTTTCCTAGTGGCACAGGTTGAAAGCTAATTTCCGTGCATATAGGGTGTAAAAAAATAGCTGACCATATTTTAAAGCGTGATTCCACCCATGAAACTGAACAACTTTCCCCAAGGAACATAGGTCGTAATACGAAAAAAAATTGGCCCTCCCATACAAAATGGTGTCAGCGGCTCGAGTCTATTTGTATGCCATTTTTTTCATATTTCGACCTATGTTCCTTGGGGAAAGTTGTCATGGGCAGAATCACACCCTTAAATATGGTCAGCAATTTTTTTTCCTCCCAGTATTTCATTGAAATGATTTGTTTATTTAACTTACATTCTCTTGTATTTTATTGTACCAGAGATACCTCAAACGCTTATTCAACTTTTCAATTTACCGTGTTTCAATGTGGGCAATACAATAAACTATATCTGAGAAGGCAATAACTAAAGGAATGTCTCTCGCACAAAGAGAGCAAAGGCGGTGCGATCACGCTCTACGGCCAAGGAAAATGAAACGATTGAATATTTTCGACTATTCCTCCCACTATCGTATATTCTATTTTATTTTGCTACATATTTGAACCTTTCTGAGGGATTGCAAGTAAAAGGAAATGACAGTTTTAAATATATATATTCTTTATTGCATGCAATACAGAAAAGTGATTACAAATTTTGTTGCAAGGGCGAGCTTATCTCTACACAGAGATCTCTTCCAGCCAACCCATATGTTGTGAGAAAATTTAAGCTTTTGGGGCAACACAGCAAATCAAGAATAACCTAAATAATAATAAAAAAATAATAACAACAGACATCTATAATATACATACATAATTTAACACATATTTAAATATCATACATATATTTTATACTTACATAGATACACCACTATTTTATACTTAACCCACAGTTAAAAGGCTGGACGGTAGTGATGGCAGGGCGGGATGGACTAGACAGGGTGGGAAGGACGGGATTGACAGGAAGAACGTGTGGGACGGTATGGAGAGAAGGGATGGTAGGGATGGGAGGGATTGGAGGGGCGTATGAACGGCACGGTTTAACATGGCACGGTTTTCCGGGCAGGTCGAAGCCAATAACTAAAAGAGTGTTTCTCGCACAAAGGAAGCACGCTCTGCAGCCGCGGAAAATAAGTATTGAGCATTGAAAAATGATTCGAGGGTTTCAGTATTGTTACTTAGTTTAGGCGATGGGCTGACAACCTATCACTATAGCAATATAC
>JARACY010006342.1:0-17596 GCA_029255725.1 Scrobipalpa atriplicella
TGAATTGACTAAAACCTTTAATTTCATTATCGACACTTCTATGATATTCACAGATATTTCGACGATTAACAAATCTGTATTTCATTGTTCCAGTTCCGTCCGCGCCACAAAACCTAACAGCGAACAGAGTCACCGCCGAGGAGATCCACTTATCATGGGCGCCACCACTCACCTCCATCCCGAGAAAACAGCCGGACCCCAAACCCCAAGAAACCCCCACAGAGAAAGCTCACCCAAGGAGTTACAAGTGCGCTGCCGCGGCCTTTTATATACTTACGTGTAGATTTGTTTATTGGACTGCAACTGCAAAATATCTGTGCAAGTTACAGATTCCACAGAATATGTACACGGCAAGAAGTTATTTTTCGGATGAAGTTGAGGGTTTGAATGGCTGGAATTTGTATTTGTGACGAGTAGTTCTTTGCAGCATGATTTAGCTCCCTTACCTTTGGGCTGATCACAGGTGAGATCAGTATAATCGGAGCAGAGGGCGGTGTGACGTCACTTAGTACGTATAGTGGCGTGGAAGGCGGTCCGAGCCGGTCGATTAGGTCTGAGGATTTGACGCCGTCCAGAGAGAAGTTGTAGAACGCACGCACCCAGATCTTGTAGGGAGTGAAGGGTTCTGAATAAAGGAAAGACAATTTCGTTATTCGATAATAATTCTAAATTGAAAAAGTTTTTCTGTAAGAGCAGAAATACAGAGTCAAAAAAAAATGCTGGTCAACCTTTATGGTGTGATCCTACCCATGAAACTGAACTACTTTCCCCAAGGAAAATGGATCTAAATAAAAAAGTTGTTTTTCATTGTTATTATTATTACGATTTCATAAATGTGACACTATGTCCAATTTGGCAAACCATTGTTTTACTTCGCTCACCAAACCGCCTGCAAAAGCCATGTTCCTACAGAAAGAAGACTATGTACAGTTATTAATCAGTGACGATAATGAGTTGCAGACTTGCGAAAGTCATTAATCTGTTTCAAATATGTACTACAAGGAATCATATTTTCCATGACTTGAAGAAAATTATAGTCAAAAGATACTTACTCAAATTCTTCAATCGAAACCCGACGACCTTCGTTACAACGCCAGACGTGTTCAAAAGCGTCAAATTCTTAGTAGCCTTCGAGTACTGTGCCATATACATGTCACTGGAGAACCAATTCTTGTCCTTCACGTCATCAGAATTCTGGGGACCAAATACTACTGATGTTTCCGATCTGGGCACGCCTTGCTCGTAGTAAAGAACATAGGCAATTAAAGCTGGGTTTTTAAGAGGAACTACAGGTGGAAACGACTTCTTGACGATGTCAATCGGCATATCAATAGCTTGATGCGTCTCGATATCTTCAGATCTTTCGTGAGATTTCGTTTCGGTCGCATTCTCTTGCCGTCTCTTTCTGTGTCTGTGAGATCTCATTTCTCTTTTGTCTCTGATAATACCTTCGTCGTATTTCGGCGCTTTGAACCACGCGTTATAGTCAAAGTCTTTTATCGTTGGTGAGTCGGCTAGCATGTCTTGCATGACGTCATTGACTGGTTTGTCGGCTTGTGGTTTCTCTTCCTTCCTTGCGATGACGGAGAGGTCTTTCTCTGTGGGGGTTTCTTGGGGTTTGGGGTCCGGCTGTTTTCTCGGGATGGAGGTGAGTGGTGGCGCCCATGATAAGTGGATCTCCTCGGCGGTGACTCTGTTCGCTGTTAGGTTTTGTGGCGCGGACGGAACTGGAACAATGAAATACAGATTTGTTAATCGTCGAAATATCTGTGAATATCATAGAAGTGTCGATAATGAAATTAAAGGTTTTAGTCAATTCATACTTTTAGTTTATCTGTTATAGATGTTTTATCTGACGACTGCCGCTTTGCTATACTTGTGTTTGTAAATATACCTAAACGCATATTGCTTTAGCGTCTCCATACGGGCAACCATAAGTATGGCCGAGCAGCAGTCGTGTGATAAAACTACTATATCGTCCAATTTTAACCATTAGTAGTTTTAATGTATAAAACACTTTTAAAAAGTTACTATCGATAGAAAGTGCAGCAATACTAATTTATAAATAGTCGTCCTGTCGTTATAATAGAGATGATATTATAATTGATCTGTATGCCGGCTCCAAGACTCCAGGTCAAATTGATAACGGCATAACATACAATAATGTATGATATGATGTGATGATCAGTCTTCACGTCTTCTGTATGTCGGAACACAAATTACCTACTCTTATTTCATTACCTTTTCAGGTAAACAATTCAGTCAGACCGTTTTAAGAGCTATCAGCTATTTAATCATCTCATTATGTCTATCTATCTATCTATCTATTCAGCCTATATCTGCCCACTGCTGAGCATAGGCCTCTTCTTTAATGCGCCATTCTTGCCGGTCCTGTGCTATCCGCATCCAGCTCTTTCCCACAACAGAGACAATGTCGTCTGACCATCGGGCCGGTGGTCTGCCTACTGGGCGTATTCTGCCCCATGGTTGCCACTCTGTCACTGCCTTAGTCCATCTCCCGTCTTCCCGCCTCGCCAAGTGTCCTGCCCACGCCCACTTCAGCTTGATAATCCTTTTACCTACGTCCTCTACCTTAGTACGGCGTCGGATTTCGGTATTTCTGATACGGTCTTGCAGCTTTATTCCGAGCATGGCGCGCTCCATGGCTCTCTGTGCGACTTTAATTTTGTGCATAGCTTCCTTTGTGAGCGTCCATGTCTCGGCACCATACGCAAGCGTGGGGAGCACACATTGGTTGAATACCCTGGTCTTAAGGCATTGCGGAAATATCTTTGACTTAAGGACCTCTTCCAGTTTTCCGAATGCAGCCCATCCTAGCTGAATCCTCCTTGCGATTTCCTTCATCTGCGATTTTTGAAATCTCATTATGTAAAATGCATAAAAAAATATCACTTCTTATGGTCAAACTGGCTTAAGTTTCATAGCTATCTCTATCCCTCAATGTTGTTTAATAGATAAGATTACGCAGTTACCGCACGCAGTTGCATTAATTCAGAAGGGGAACGCAGCAAAGGATGACCTTCAACTAGACTAATTGATGTCACGGGCATTCAGACAGTAATTAATCCTGCCTACACCAAATGATCCCCCATCCTTGCCTTAGGCTCTTAGGGCGACTTAATAAGAGTGTACAGGTCGCGTGATAGATCAATTTGAGAAAAAGAGTCAGCCGTTGGGTGATGGATCGGATAGGATCGACCTCCTAGCTTACCACGCGGGGCAATGCTTTTGCGCCACATGCTTGCTTGCACACTGTTTGAACGATCCCACAGACACATCTGTCTTGCTATCATCCTTCCATAGTTTTCACTGTAGTGTACAACGCTTATACCGTTTATTTGCTCTACCTATCGCTATCTAAGGGACAAGACAAGGATGATTTTGGTTTAACATAGAGATCTACAATAAATAAAAAAGCCAACCCGAACAAAACAGACGCAAAAGGATAGAATTTGATGGACGTTTCGTACATTTAGCTTATTAACCAGATCGTACTGACCTACTCTTTGCATGCTTAACACATCAAACGCCCCAAATAATTTATGTTAACACCTCAATCCGCTAAATTCAGTCTCCATGGTACATTGTTAACGCGCGTTGACCCAACGTTTCGACACCATTGTCTGGCTCATAATACGGCTTTGATTGCCATAAAATGGCGGTCTTACTTGGTTTCGGACAAACGTATAGAAAATCAAATTGCGCAAACCTTTTTATCACGGATTAGCTTCACTGTCACGCCCTTTAAAAAGAAAATTTGATACTTGTTATTGGTTGTATTTTTCTGCAAGAACTTTTTTTTTACTTCTTGGTCAAACGCAGCAGTAACTCTACCACCAATTTAAATAAACTATTCGTCTTATATCTTCCAATCGTATACATAAGAAGTTTATTTATATGCTGGCAAAAGTATAAGTAAAATCATGGAGAGCATGACTTAAGTAGATCTTAACCAAAATTGTATTTTCCGTAACATCTACTAGAGGTCACCTATGGATGACCTTACTGACTATACTACTCTACTAGTGCCCTAGAGATTTGTATCTCGCTAGGAGTGTTGCACAAAACCCTACTATCCACATTCATGCAATGTTTTTTAATAATAAATAAGGTCGTTAAATAAGGTTGTCAGACGTGGCGAAACGATCTTTATTTGGGTCGTTTTTGCTCTGCCTACCCCATCAGGGATAAAGGCGTGATCTTGTGTATGTGTGTGTGTAATAAGGTCGGTAGTAGGTACAATTAGGAAGAAAAAAACAAGTGTTGTTATTACGATACTTCCGACCCTTTGAAAGAATAAATTATTCAACTTCCTCTATAATTGGTGAAACTTTTGTACTATAAAATAAATGAAGGACTCTAACTTGTGGCCCTATGGTGGAGTAGTTGTACATTATGGATCCTGATGATCTTGGGGTAACTATAGTAGGTTTAATTCGTTTCAATTTCTAATGATAGAGTATAGGAGTTTTCTACGTAAGTAGTCGTTTAAAAGTTGTATAGCAGAATGGTCATTTTTGTGGTATTTTTCAATCAAACGCATTCCTGACTCATTCATTCACTGGTGGAATTTAGCGAGGAATTCAATAACAATGTTGAACTAAAACCGCATTGGTTTGGAAAACAGATCTTCAAGAGGAATTGAAGAATTTACTAGCGATTGCGATAAAAGAAAATTATTGGATAAACGATCATAACTATTCCCAAAATTACTTTTTGCAACAATAAATGTAAAAGCTTAGCTGGAACGTTTCGCGTTTTTTTTATCTCTCCCAGTCCAGCATGCCCCCGTGGTTTAATGGTCTGAGCCATGGGCCGATCCGGCCGGAGGTCCTGCGTTCGATTCCCAGGGGAGGAACATAAAGTTGTTATGTGCCAATTTATCACTTTGTGAGATTTTCCGGTTCTTCCCCCTATGCACGACTTTTCCCCAATCTGGTTAGGACAATGCAGGCTGAATCACCTGATTGTGTGAAAGAAAAAAGATTCCGTGCTTCCGAGGACACGTTAAGCCGTCGATCCCGGTCACTGTCTTTAATAGTAGTCGTTACAAAAACAATGTCAGAGGCCTATTAGCTGCGCTGTATGCGGTTTTAAAAACTCTGACACCAGGGTTCATCGGGTCGATCGACTCGAAACCCACACGAAAAAGAAAGAAAGAAAGTAACATCGAAGTAACAGCTACAGGTTCATAAAAGCGCTTAGTTTTTCCTTCAAAGTCACAGGCATGAAGTTTCCATGTCTTGATGTTAATCGCACGCGCAGGTACCAAATTAACAGCGTTATCCTTATTATGAGTGTTTAGTTAGTAAAAGTTTACTGTTATGTTATGACTTTGTTTTCTTTGTGTTTTAATTTTAACATACAACATACATAAATACAGGGTGTTTGGTGCACCGTTTGCCAAATTGAAAGGGACTATTAAAGGGGTCTTTTGCTAACTCTTCACGTCTTTTAAAAAATTTTAGCTCGAAAAAAAAATTGCCTTTTCCATACAGGCAAATGAAATGCTTTCCGCGATTTTCAGTTTTGTATGGACAAGGCATTTTTTTAAAAGACGTGAAGAGGTATCAAAAGACCCCTTTAATCGTGCCTTTCAATTTGGCAAACGATGCACCAAACACCCTGTATACTCAGTCACGGCTTTATCCCTCATAGGTAGGCAGAGTGTAAAACGCCTAGGTTAATGTATTTCGCCATGTCTGAGAAATTGAGGGCAGGATTTAGATTGAAAAGTGTATCGCTATACAGCCCCCGTAGCATGCAGCCGCAATAAGGCCGCGATAGCCGCTTTATCACACATTTTATCACATCTATCTGTCAAATTGTATGGGAGTTTGACAGATAGATGCGATATATACGCTATCGCGCGGTGGCATGCTACAGGGGCTGACAGGTTGTCAGCCTATCGCCCAAATGTCACCCTCGATTTCAAAAACTTACAGCATACCCAGGAGAAGAACCAGCTGGCACATTCAATATTTTTCTTTCGCTCCCAGTCCAGCTTGTAAGCGTATTGTGTTTTAACTGTTATCAAAACTTCCATGCTGGACTATGAGCGATAAAAAACATACCAGCTGCTATTATCCAAGAAGAGCTTACTGTATAAACCAGTAGAGGCTAGGGTTTTGTTGGTGTATTGCAATTTAAGCAAAAGGCTGACAATCTATCACTATAGCAATACACAGTTTTCTAAAAACGACCCTAAAACCTTGTCAGACGTGGCAAACAAGATTTTTCCTGAAGCCATTTGACGCTCTACCTTCCCCATAACGGATATCGGCGTGACTGTATGCATTTATCCTTATTACAGCTGTTTACTGTTATGTCGTTTTCTTTGTGTCTTAACGGTCATTGGACTAATGGTGTGTGTTTTGTACGATAACGAAACTATAGTAAGCCATTAGATTAAAAAGCGGCAGTTGTTAAAAGCAAGTAACATAGATTAGGGAGAAACAGTTGTATTTAAACTTTAAACTCGCATGTAATCTTGTAGCTTTATGCTTGGGGGCAATAAACAAAAATATAAAGTGTGGCATCTAATTTCCTTCTCTGGCAATCTGAAAAGTTAGTTTTTAACGTTGCGCTATCGATACCAACGTGTTTTGCGGTCCATAAACAGCATTTTCTTTGCAACCTGGCAGAGGTTCGTATTTCAGAACAGCAGATTGTAACGATTGAAACATGTTTTGCGGTTTTTAAAATTGATTTTCTTTTAAGTTGTAAAGAAAAAACAGTTCGTGGGCCGCAAACAACACACATTCCTTTCCGAATTAACTTTAAAAAATATGTATGGCACAAACGCCCTTCGAAAGAGACTGACGCTTTGGCTACTGGATACAGACGTATGTAGGATCACCGTGCTTCTCTGACAAGAAGGTTAGATAAACTGACAACTCACCTACCACTTATCTTATCTCTGTTATTGTTGTGTAAAATGCAAAAATAACAATTTTAACTGGATATATGACCAAATATAAAAAAAAAATATAAAGAAGACAAAATTAAATGGATTTGACTAGTAGACAAATACGAAAGAAGTACACTAAAAAGATAACGACAGAAATAATTTCAATGATTTGACTAACTATATACGAAAGAAGTTCATATAAAAGACTACGAAAGAAATATTTTAGACGTATGAATAGGCGGTATGGCGAAAAGCTTTAGCCTGTCTCAATTTAAAAATGGCTCCACCTATCTTATACTCTACATAAAAAACTACTTTTGCCGAGTTCCAATTTCATTCTCACTCATTCCGCCTCAATTATCAAGTGGCCAATTTGTCTGATTTCTCACTCTTTCACTTAAATAGTGACTCAGAGAGTGATCTAATCGACGCCCGCATCGTTCGTATTTATTTATTCTTTTTATTGTTTATTTACACTTCTTTGAGATTCATTTCGATTTATAAAAAAACCCAGTTTCTTTCTCAGATTGAAAGTTCTTGTTCTTAGATTTTCATAACATTTCATCATAAATTAACGAAATAATGTTGTTGGTTCAAATCCGGCTCGAAGGACCAATATGTTGGCCAGCTTTCGAAAACCGGCCAAGAGCGTGTCGGACACGCCCACACGTAAGGTTCCGTAATTAAATATTTACTTAGTACTTAGTTAATTATTTAAAAAAATCGATTAGCACCTTATACGAAAGCTATAAGGATCATTTGACCTTGACAGGTTATAGTTCAGTTTGTTAAAACGGTTTTTCCTAAATATTTCGCAATCTATAAATGCTGCCCTTACCGTTATAGTTTACATTGCAACTGCGTATAAAGAGGTATTTTCCATATTTATTTCAGTTTTTTTTTTATCTATAGTTAAGGAGATATGACTGGAACAAACTTGTGACAAAAACAGCAACTTTGAATGCAAATATCTCGAGACAAAAACATTTTAATGACTTTGTGTCAAAGAAACCTCTATTTCATTTTAAAAGACCTGTCTAACAACATATTTTATATTAATTTTATATCTATATTATAAACTAATATTTAATTGTGATGTTTTGTGTTTGTCCCAGGTATCTCCGAATACGCGTGTTCGCTGTGTTCGTGTTTGTACATCCTCCCCAGTTTGTATTTGCTTCGCTACGTGACATTGGCGGAATTGTGACTACACAAAAGCCATTAATCAAGATAATTAATTAAAATACAATGTCGTCAATATTCTTACCTTTTTTCCTCTATAAGATGACTTGCATGCAAGCATATGCCCGCAATCTCATTTATTGGTAAGCGACGATGCAAACGATGATGTCTACTCTCGCCTCAAAAAGGTTCGGGTTCCGGAAAAGGACCATCTCACCGAAGTAAATGGAGAAACTATCTTATCAAGAGCATTTCCTCTCTTAGACGGAAATGACATAATCCAAGCAAGTAAATAATGCATTTAGTTTGCAAGTGTAAATAAACAAGATATAATACAACAAAGTGCGCGACGAATGCGGGCGCGCGAGGTCAGATCGGTTAGTGAATCACTCTGCACTTAGGAACTGTATATAATGGGCACTTGGATCCACCTGGTCTGGTCACTTCTAAAAGGTGTTATAAAAAATCTTATAAAATCTTTACAGCTTTTTCTTAAAAAAAAAATCCTTACATTAACACAATAATTTGTATAGGGAGGGAGGATCTCGTTTTTGAGTAGGATCTTTTTACACATTTTTATGTGATACTTTGTTGATACTAAAACAGCCCCTGAGCTATGACACACAGTTAAATTAACACCCTATAGTCACACCTTTAACCCTAATGGGTTAGGCAGAGAGTCAACAGCTAGGGTGAGTCATTTTCGCAACGTCTGATAAATAATTAGAACAATTCCAGAAGAAAATTATTTAATTTTTATTTTGTTTGACGTAATTTACATTTATTAGTCCGTCGACGCTTTGCCTACCCAGATACATAGGCGTGATTTTATGTATTCTGTATGTTTTTTTTACGACAAGGTGCTTTGAAAAAGAGGGATGATTGAAGCACTTTTTTGGTATTTAATTCTAGGTATTACAAATAATATAAATGATATTTTATTTTATAAAATTTTTGAAATATAAATGAGTTAAAAAAAACACATTCTTCATCATCCATCATGCTGATGTTATTTTCTCTAATACTCATAATTAATTTTATCAAATTAATGTAACAGGTATACAAACCCATAAAACTTTCCCTAAGGAACATAGGTCGAAAAACGAAAAAAAAATTGTGACCTTTCATACAAAATGCATCGGCTGATAGCGTATTTAGTATGGGCAGTCAACATTTTTTTTTTCGTATTTCGACCTATGTTCCTTAGGGAAAGTTGTTCAGTTTCATGGGTAGATTCACACATTTCTCGATGCATATACCCTTTCTGTTACACGTTGTATAATAAGGTTCTCGCGCTATTTTTAATTGACTCACTTAGATGTGGCAGAGCTTTATTATATCACCTTGTATTTCAATTAAAGATTCTCTCATGAAATTAAGATTACAAGTTAGCCTTAGTCTGTCACTCATTTTTTTATTCTTTACCCTAAAAACCTTGTTTTTTGGAGACAAACTAACACAGTTTTGATTAAGTTACTGAAGATGAAGTAACTATTCTTTTACATCTATACAAATTATAAAAAAATAATGTGTTAGACATGACATGATCAACATTATGATATGAAATCACTTCAATGAAACAATTTACATATGTCATGTTTAAAACAAAATAATAATAATGAACAACTGTGCTGTAACAGAATTATTTATAGAAATTAGAAAGCCTTTTGTGTGATTCTTCTTTCATGCATGTGTCCTCTGTTTATTTTAGTTATTGTCAGCAATAAAATGGTAAATAAATTGTCAATATTTCACACAATACTGTTTTCTTTGAGTAAACTTTTGAAGGAAATATTTTTATTGATAAATTATGTTTTTTTGATAAATTATGATAAATTTTGTAATCATATGCTTACTTTTTAAGCAACAATTTTTCATAAAAATTAAGCTAAAATACCATACCTACATCCTATATGAAACTAATCCAACTTAAAAAAAAACTGGACAACAACATCAACAGAGTTTTCTTGTTCTATAGGTGGGTCAATTCTAGGTGCCATCGCTAAAACTAAAATTAAAATCTATCTATCTCTTTTCAAATGATAAGATAAAAAAAGGACAGGTAACTTATACTCTATGGTTTTAAACATTTTCTGAATTATTTTGCACATTATTTTATCTGCCATCTAAATACATGGCAGTTATATTTGACAGATAAGGCGTCAAATCTTGGTAAAATCATATGAAATTCATAGAATTCAATAGAGTATAATCGATAACCAAAGAGTATAAATCTCATGTCCTTTTTCAAACTTTTTAATCTGAAAGAGACAGACAACTTAAATTTAGATGGCATCTAGAATCGAGCTCACCGACTATAAAATCATTAATAAAAAATCACAATTGCATATTGTGATAGTAGTAATTGGAGAACATAGATTTACCACTTTCCGTAGATTAATCCTTTTTGTTCAACAAATGGGAGAGAAAAGGAGTGCTCGAAGCACCCTTTCTCCATAGGAGTGAGCGAGAGGTTGTATAACCCAAATAAATTGCTAAGAACCACGCGCCGCTATGATAAGTAACTGACCGAAGTCTAGTGCATTTTGACGGGTAGTACAGTCAAGCGGTGCCAAATGCTCGTATTGTTTTTGTATGACGCACTGAATCTCTAGTAGTCGTAAATCAATGATGGAGAAACATAGAACAAAACCACCTCAGTCTAAAATAAAATGTTAGGGTGCTTGTGCACCTATCCACATTCAATTTGTATCCAATACATATCTAAAACATATGTGGATGGGTGCAAAAGTGTCCACACAATTTCTGGGGAGGCCGAATCGGATCAGAAAATATTTAGTGTTCAGAAAAAATGGGAATGGAAAGAACACAATAAGTTGAGAGAACTGTAATTAAGAATTGTGAATGTGAGATGTGTTTCTAATGGAATTATTTGGTTTGGAATATACTTGGAAATTAAATTATATAATTTTGATTTTCAGAGAGTTACCTAGTACTCTGATATACTCTTTCATCTCAAAATGCAATCATAATCACTTATTTTATTACCTTTTATCATTTAAATATAAATAGAAGTTGTAGTTATAAATTAGAATGGGATTAACTAATTAATTATTATAAAACAGGTTATTGTTTACAAAACTATATGTTATTAATGTTTGTAATTTAATTATAATAGATGATAATGATAGCAAACAAATACTTATAAATGTAATAGGCTTGAAATTTATCTTGTTATATTACTAATATTTAAAGTAATTACTAAGAAATAGGTAATATTTGGTTGACTGGTAAATAAATCCTAATGAGTTCATCCAAGTTTTCTTTAGCATTATTTTTATTTATTTTTTCTAGTCCCAATAATAATCTTTATTAATTAAATATTATTAATATTTATACATATATGCCTATTGGTGAATCACGTGTATGGAGTACCTCTAGGGAGTACCTCTGTGTTTGTTGCCATCAATGTATGTAGAGTCCTTACATTCAGGGGTTTTATCTATTCATATTTCAAAACACTCCATTGCAAATGAATCATTGTTTACAAATAAACAGAAAGATACCACGCTACGCATGCAATTTCCTCTTGAAATTTTACCTGGCAATATGAAATATTGGCCGAGATTTATTCTGATAGGAACTAAAGTTTCTAAGGTAGAACACATAAAGACAAACAGAATTATGGTTTTTAACACATTTAAAAGACAAATATACTAAGGGAACTCACCGTAAATCCTTGTAATTTCGTTGTAATTGCCTGCATTATCACAATGAACGGATAAAATAAATATAGTAAAAATGGCTTCTAGCGTGCGCACAATATACATTTTCTACGGCGATACGCGCGTCGGATACATGCGTAGATAACTTAAACTGCACTTTTAAACCACATTTTCACCTCAATTACTAATAAAAGCGGAAATAATCTGTAAAACGATTCATCTATTTCTGTAAATTAGCTGCCATCAATCGAGCAAGACCCCGCCGTCTGTCATTCACTAGGACCAAGTATCAGAATGGACTTGACATACGCGTACACCCGATAAGGACAGCAATAAAGTATATTCCTAAAACAGGGTTGCTTGCTGTGTACTGAATTTACCCCACATAATAATTTTTTATTGACCTGCCCAATAAACAAACATTCTTCTTTTTCTTATTTTTGATGCAATACTTTTCTAATTAAAAATAATTTTAACAATAATATGCATGAAGTAAAAAAATAGTTCCATTGAAAATAATTTTTATTTCATAAATTACAAAACAAGTAATTACACAATTTAATGCGTGACGTGATAGTTCCCAATTTTGCCGACCAGTTGATGACCCATGATTTTTGGGAGATATGCAGTGCGGGAACCTGAAACAAATGTGGTAAAAATCATAAAATCGAAACGAGAATTAAATATGCACAGAACTACATGAAAGTACGGCTATTTCAATACAAAAATATGAAACAGTACTTTACGGTCACACTAGTCGACCATTATCAAAGTATTAAAAGATTTCCCGAAATAATGACAGTTTACCCAGTTTTTAAGCTGGCATCCCCGAAGATCTAATAATACGACCATATTACGAACACCTCTCACGCCTCGACACCGAGTGACTTTTGGCACCTACTGAATATGGTCGTGTTACTATAACCTAAACAATATCAAAACTGATGTTCGAATTTCAAATATTATCGTGTTCCTCAAATGTTTTCACTTGGAAATATAAAGACTGGAAGGTTTTAAATGTGTGCAAAGTTTAATTTTTAGAAAATATGTTTACTTACGAGTGAAAAGTGAAGTCAGGTTTTTATCGTTCATTTCGGCTTTTACAGCCTACAACACAACAAATTCACCATTCTAGCGTCTTTTGTGCACTATAAATATCACAATCAATCATAAATTAGTCTCTTTTGTTTTATCTAACGAAAGATTTCACTATATTTGTCTCGACTCAACGTTTGTCTGCCACAAAGTGCGGGTTGTGGCAGACAAATAAAAGTGAAACTCAGATAAAGACAAAAAACAATATCTTCATCTCTTTCATTCTTATGCAGATCACAATCTACGTATCCTGTTTCCCCTTTGGTATTATTATTCCGTGTCAAGTCCATTCTGATACTTGGTCCTAGGTCATTCAACTTGTCAATAAACAATTTTTGTTGCCATTACAATAGTAGGCTTTCCACTTAATACCACAACGCTTCATTTCATGGCTCAAAAATAATTTTAAAAGCCTAATACACTGTTTTATTTAAATTTCCGGGTATAAAAATATGTCATTTATTTGTCGTAAATAAAATTCGGTAACAAATAATTAAACCAGTCGCAAAACAATATTAAAACTATGCAAAGTCTTACCCTATTCCCCACTTGAGAGGGTGAAAAATGGCAAACAATTTAAAAAGTTTACTCACACCCCCGCACGGGCTGTTCGTTTCATTGCAGTTTGCTATTGCCATTTGTAGTTCATTTACCAAAAAATAGGGAGATATTTTAATTGCAGGAGATTTGTCCCGTCTTTCTTAACAAGTGGGTTTTTCTCGTTTTTCTAGTCGACGATCGGATCGACCATATTATAAACTCTGGTGTCAAACTTTTCAAAACAACTTATAGGTGACAGCGAACACACCTCTGAAATGGTTTATGTGTGTAACGATCACTATCAAAGACAGCGACAGCGACCAAAGGCTTAACGTGCCCTTCGAAGCACTTAATCATTTTTTCATTCAGACAACCAGGTGATTCATCCTGCAATGTCCTACCTAACCTAACTGGGGAAAATATCACAAAGTGATAAATTGATAAATATCAACTTCCGGAGAATCAACTTCAAGAGAAAAATACATTTTTCATTCCGCGATAAATATTATGCAATTTCAGTCAATATGTGTACTGTCCACTACACAGGGCTTCGTGTGTTGGAGCATTTTACGTAAGTGCTTTTATGGCACTTGTATGGAGCTTCCCTTTTCTGATTCTAAATGAATGAGATTTATCGCTCTGAAACTGCATAAATCGCGAGAATGGTATGGAAAAACATGCTGTCAACTGTCAATAAGATCGGGCTACATTTGATGGGAGCATCAGTGAAATAAACCAAACTATACAAAAACGACTTTTCGTAGGATTTATTTATACCCCTAGCCAGCAGAAGCTCCGGCTTAACTTTATCCCATGGTGTTATCTACAATGTATATTTTTCCAATAAATAAATCTAAATAATAAATGCTACTTTAATAACCCAACAATATTGCTGCAGCTGGAGACAATAAATGGAATATTTCAAAAGAAACCCTTTGGACATTTTTCCAAAACTCTCCGGTTGAAGGGTGTTGGAAAATGCAAATTATAGAAAATGATTTAACTATTTTGGCGTGAAAGTATAATAAAAAATTGCTGCTCCGATTATTGTTTATTGATGATGTAATTCCAAACTTTGAGAATCGCTGACTTGACTAGCTCCGCTCCTCCGCACGTGGCCATACTCAGCAGGAAAACCATGCCAAAAATAAAGATGAGGAAATAGCAGGAAAGAAATGACAACACCGATTATTAGTCCGATTGTTTGTTCGGTCGGCTTTGGGTGTCAGCCGCCCCGTATTTTGTGTAATATTTGTAGATTTAACCAGTGTAACTCTTTTTTAACTGCATAGAAAATGGTCTGATACGTGTGCAATGACTTTTACCACATATTATCGAGTGTTTTGAACGTAAAAAGCTTTAGAATCCGCCATGACAATGGGTCATATCCTTACGTTCTATCCCGGGTTATTGCCCGTATATTTCCTGTGTTACATGTTGATTTATCCCGTGCTAGGTGAGTAATGAACGGTTTTATTTACAGTTCTACTGGTGACAAGTCAAAAATTATGTTTTCACACATGTCTCGCACACGGAGTTATACCTATCACTTGATACGCGCATTTTTTTCAATTGGTTTCGTTCTCTGTAGTAACAGCGTAAATAAACTGTGTTTAGGTACTAGTAAACAACTACCTACTTTACTAGTCCTTCCTTTTACCTGTTTATCGTCCAGGAACCAAACGGTACAGGCTTTCTGTACCTAGATATTATGCCAAACTGCAATGCCCACTTGAGTCGCCTTTAGTAGGTACCAAATATAAAAAACCCTCAACGCTGTTGTTTTATCGTAGTTATTGTTTATAAATATGTTAGCAAAAGTAATACCCACTTAGCATCCAACACTACACCATAATAATGTAGAATTCAAGAAACAATAATTGTTTTTGCAATCCTTATGATGGCAATTGGCAAGTAACAACTTGTAGGAATCTAATTTATATTGTGGTACCTAACCATAGTGTGATTGACTTGCTTATCTTGCCTAGCTCTCTGCAGGCTATAAAGAAAGTCAAAGACCCTTATATTGTAGTAACTGCTGCAGTAGTTTTTTTTTCAACCTTTTGGTCTCATACAGCCTAAAAGCTAGTGCAGCATTGTCAGATCCATTGTATTGTGTATATCGCCTACAAACATTAAAAATTATGTTCCAGTTGCTTGTCCACCTTGGCAAAGTGTTTTATAAGGGGTTTATCAGCATTTGTTAATTGAGTTAGTATACTTTTAGCCGCTTATTTTTTTCATCTATGTTGCGGCGCACAATCAAACCTAAACCAAACCATTTGATTCTAACCTAACCTAACCTAACCATAGTGTGATTGACTTGCTTATCTTGCCTAGCTCTCTGCAGGCTATAAAGAAAGTCAAAGACCCTTATATTGTAGTAACTGCTGCAGTAGTTTTTTTTTCAACCTTTTGGTCTCATACAGCCTAAAAGCTAGTGCAGCATTGTCAGATCCATTGTATTGTGTATATCGCCTACAAACATTAAAAATTATGTTCCAGTTGCTTGTCCACCTTGGCAAAGTGTTTTATAAGGGGTTTATCAGCATTTGTTAATTGAGTTAGTATACTTTTAGCCGCTTATTTTTTTCATCTATGTTGCGGCGCACAATCAAACCTAAACCAAACCATTTGATTCTACACAAAAACACAAATTAAAAATATCTTTTGTGATATTTAGTTTAAGCTTCACATTACCAAGATATCACTTAAATTAAAGATATCGAAATTTCAAAAAATCAATTGTTGAATGAAAATATCTCAGTAATGTGACGCTTTAGACAAAAATCACCAAGTATTTTTTAGATTTGTATTTATGTGTAGAATTGAATAGTTTAGGACTTTAGGTTTAATTGTGCGCTGATAACTTTTTGTAAAATTTAAGGGTCGCCATTTACACTATGGTAAAATGTTACATCCCCTTTGTTTTTACACTTCCCTAGAAATTGTCCCAAAGATTATTATAGTTATGATTTTACTAGGGTATAAAGGATCTTCAATGGAAATTTTTTGGACGATACTTGTGAGTTCCTGCAGAGGGAGCTGAAACTGTCTAAAAAAATGTTACTTTACACGGAAAAGTCTATTGACTATTTTTATCTTTTCTTATTTTATCAAATCAATCTTTTTACATCTCTGAAAGCTGTATTTTACTTATCTATAGTTCATTTATTCAATAAAGCAGCACTAAGAAAGCCTTTCTAAACTATAAATTTTACAAACTTATTTGTGTAGTTTGGAAAATCTATTGTATTTTTTCAAACTCGAACTCATCATCACTTAAATTGTTAATAAGTGGGTTTGACTGATTTAATATAAAAATATTAAATTAATTAAAATTGTGAACTGAGATTTAAATGGTTTAACAAATTTTTAGAGGAAATTCAACAATTGTTTCCTTAATGCCATAGGTACATAACACATTATAATGTTTTAACTGAATATTATTTTAAGTATAGTTTGTTTTGTTAGAAATGTAAAAATAGATCAACAAAAAAAATAACAGCCAAGTGCGAGTCGGACTTGGGGAAAATGGAGATTCATGCTAAATGTTAAAGGAACAAAATATAGGGTGTAAAAAAAGTACTGCATTTCTTTATATGGTTTTTTCAACAGGTCAAGAAATAGAGGCCAACAAAACTACTCTGGGTGAAACGGCCAAGTTGGTATGCCAAACACAGCCGGCTTCTGCTGATCTCCACTGGATGTTTGGAGACAAACGCATCAATGCCACTGACCGGTATGCATCTGTATTACCTATACTGGGAGTAAGAAAAACAGATTACCAAACCTTAGGGTGGAAGCCTATTAATAAATCTGAACAAATTTCCTCGAGGAAAATAGGTCAAAATATGAAAAGATAATTAGTCTTCCCATACAAAATTACTAAAGCCGCTGACACTTCATCACTAAATAGTATAAAACAAAGTTGCTTCCCGCTGTCTGTATGTATGTCTGTCTGTTTGTCTGTCTGTCTGTATGCTTAAATCTTTAAAACTATGCAACGGATTTTGATGCGGTTTTTTTATTAGATAGATCGATTCAGGAGGAAGGTTTTAAGCTACTTTTGAGCGGGAAAATACTTAATTCCCACTCGAAAACTCATTTAACGCGGGTGAAACCGGGCAAAGAGCTAGTGTATTCATATTTCAACCTGTTG
>JARACY010006343.1:0-17588 GCA_029255725.1 Scrobipalpa atriplicella
TTGATATTCCTTCTAAACTATTAGCAGCGCTTTCACGGTTCCTTCGGGAAAATATCCGTATTATGATTATCTAAAATTGGCACGTTGCATTTTTTAATCCGAGGCTTAGTTTTTATGGAATAAGCTTTTTTGTGCGTTTTTGGTTTTGTGCACATTTTTGACGCGGCCACGGACGTAACCGCCACGCCGTAGCGCGCGCTGATTTGAACTATATTCTAATGCATTACGGGCGATGGTTGCATCTCTTGAAATCAACCGTCTTATTTGCCGTGGAGTTACGCCTTAAGATTGCTTCAATAATGGATTTTAAAGCATAAAACATATTCCTCCATGATAAAACTTACAATGGCATAAATGGATATTAAATAAACGGCTGTCCTTAAATCAGACACACAAATGCAACAATTATCTACGAAGGGCAAACACCGAAATGATTTTGCCATTTATCCAATAATTATATAGTCACAAGAATTTATATATGTAATTTATTAAAATCGTACAAAAATTTTTAATTGTTTGTAAACATGATTCTGTCTGTGATTCTGTCAGTGAAGTCATGTTGTCGGATTCACAGACGTATAAAGGTCGGATCACAGGGTCGGATTGTTGTTGTTGTTTTTAAATTCATCCTTAACGGATAGGCAACGGTACTAAGCCATACAGCCTAATCTTTTATTTTCTTAAAAATAAAAAGCGTAAAAAGCAGACTAAAAAGTTTCACAAAAAAATAAAATGGTCCTATTGACCCTTAACTCCAACCCATGACTAGATAAAAAATTCTCTAAGAAATAAGAATAACCAAACATTGGGCCAGCACGGACTAAATGGAGCGATCTATGTTAGGCATCTCTCATACATTAACATAATTTTGCAGATACAAACTTTTTAATTTTAATGTGAATAGTATACTATAGCTTTTTAGATGTGGGTCACTTAATATATTTGTAAAAAATGTTTAAGTTTGCATGTAATAAAATAAATACCTAGTTAAAACTATCCGTCATAATATCATTTTCGTAGAAAATATAATAATTATCATCTGTGCCAACAATTCGACAAAAACAACAGTTTGAACTAACACCAAATTAAATATAGTCATTCAAATAATTATATTGTAATCCTTATGCAAAATGAAATTATATTTTAAATATTTATATTATCATACATTACACAAAAAAAAATTAAAAGCTAAAGATTTTTAATTTATTGAAAGTAAATACGTAACAATGTCCTTAAAGCTAACTTTACTTTAATAACATATAAAAAATCAACGTTGTTTCGGTATATAGGGTGTAAGGGACAGCGTCCCGCAAACTTATAGGGGTTGCTCAGTCAACGAAACTGAACAACTACCACCAGGTTTTTTTTTCAGGAAATGAAAAAAAAAAATTTGCTTTTTCATACAAAATGACCACCTCGATCAGATAATTTGTATGGAAAAGCAAAATTTTTTTTTCATTTTCTGAATAAAAAACCTGGTGATAGTGATAGTTGTTCAGTATCGTTGACTGAGCAACCCGTATCAGTTTGCGGGACACTGTCCCTTACACCCGGTATTTTGTTGTAACAGAATGATTGTGTTCTTTCCGCGGTTACCAACCTATGCCCTCTAGATCAGGAGCCGCTCTCGGTAGATCTGGCGGTGTTCATGATGAAGCTGGACCTGGTGAAGCTGGTGTACCTTGAGATCCTGGTGTAACTTCTTCTGGAGATGTTGCTGCATCTGATAAGTAGATAGGTACAAAAATATATTTGAGCACAAAATAGAAAGACACACACACCACTATGTGCACATTTTCAAAATCACAGACAGTCAAAAAGTAAATGTAAAAAATATGACGTCCAAAACAGAGGACAAAACAAAAGAATGTGTGTGTAGCAGCACAGTATAATTGGCTACTTTCCAACTAGTCAAATCAGCAACTTTTTATGAAATGTCAAAAACGCTTTTTTGTATGAAAATAGTAAATTATGACGTCACATTTTAGTAAATATTGACTAATCAAATCAATAACTTATATACTTTTAATTCGATTATTAAAATCTAAATGTGCATTTTTTTTTTATGATGAATGAAATCCACAATATTTTTAGCCATCAGTTTTAAGTATAAACGTTTTGAATTTTTTAAGCTACCCAGTCAAGTACCCAATTCAATAGTCTGACGTTAGTAGCAGTGAAGCGAAAGGACTGTAGCACAGCCCGTCTTGAGCACAAAGCACTGTATTTCACCTGCTCCAGTGCTTCCGTGGTCTAGTGATTTGAGCCATCTAGGCTCACGACCTGGAGGTCCCGGATTCGATTCCCAGCGGGGAACAATAACTTTTCGTTGTTGTTTCTAGTTTGCTTAGATCTTTGCAGGCTGCTCACCTGATTGTCTGAAAAGTAAGATGATTCATGCTGTCGGATGGGCAATGGTCGGTCGGGCAATGTAAATAGTCGGTTTTGCGCCTGATTTCTCTCTGGTCGTGTCAGTCAATCTGTTCCATCAGAATAAGAGATTGAAATTGAAGGAATAGAGAGTGCACTAGTGTGCTGCGCAAACACTTGGGCACTAAGAACTAGTCCCGCGCAGTTGGTCGATTTCTGGGAGATAGGTCACCATCACCGAAAATAGGTTGGGAGGACTATATTTTTTTTACCTGCCTCTTCTGGAGACCCTAGTAAATCTGTCCCTGGATTCTGTTCTATTGGGGGATTCTGTTCTATTGCGGGGTCCTCCGAACTTGGCTTCCGGCTGTGCTTCGGGTTTCTAAGCTCCAGTATAGGCATTCGGGTTGCATAGGCGGTTGCCGGTATATCACCCTCATATTGATCCCATAGCTGCCCGTAAGAGTTGACAACTAATGTAAAATACACCATAACTGTAAAATAAACCAACAATTCGAATTACTATTAATTATTACAAATATATGTAGGAACGTAATGATGACGTATGTGATGACGTAGTGATTAGTGAGCGAGTGAGAGTTATGTGAATGAGATAGAGTGAGTCTGGGTCAATATGGCGATTTATGAAAGACGTTGTTTAGGCAGTTGTGTTTAGGTAGTAAATATTTTTAATAATTGTATTTGTATTTTTAATAACTTTAGTTTGATTCACTGGATACCCTACGATTTTGGATTTTCGTTATTATGAACGGCATTATTACCGCGATTATACACATTATAATCTCGATATTTCGAAGCGGCGCACACACCATGATCACGAGTAGAACGCTTTGAAATATCGAGGTTATAATTAATATAAATACCTGTTCAAAATAACAATCTAATGGAAATATCTACAATTATGATTAAAATATAATAAAATACAAAAAAATATGAATATCAAGAATTGGCTCACTTGTTCCTCCTATTAAAGCGCCGATTATATGCAACAATACATAAAACGGATGTAAATGCGATTGTCGGTTTGGATTGAAGTATGCGTCCACACATAAATATTGCAAAGATGACATTCGAAATGCATACACGACAAACAGACTTAGTTGGAGGAATATTTTTGGGTACACCAGGATTATAAAGGGCTTCAACATTGGTCTGTTCTAAAAAAAAGAAAGTTCCATTTTCCGATTCCTAACCAGAATCTACCAATCGTTTTCTGGGAAAACACAAAATAACCTTATGGAATACAGGAAAAGGTTAGGGAGATGATGATGGATAATTCATTAATAGTAATGATAAATATAATCACACAAACATAAATATGACCAAAGACCATCAAACAATCATACTCAGCGATAGGTTGATGTAGGTTGATATACCTAGATCATCATCTCTCTAGCCTTATCCCGTATCTTACGGGGTCGGATACCTAATCTAGGTGATTGAACGAGGGTACTGGTTTTTACACAGAGCGACTGCCATCTGACCTCCGCAACCCAGAAGGGAAACCAGACCCAATTCTAGATTAGGTCAGAGTTTTCAAGCCGCCAATGCTTAGCACTGGACTCTGACATGGCTTAACGACTAATATCTACGGTACTAAATGATAGTAACCGAGACCAACGGCTTAATGTGCCTTCCGAAACACGGAAAAAGCGCCGAATAATCGTATATATGAAATTCGAAAACCGAAAAACACATTTTTACGTGGTGGGATTCGAACCACGACCTCCCGCTCAGGAGACAGCGGCCCTATCCACTACACTGTCGGGCTCTCAGGTTGATATACCTAGGCCCGTATTTATAATCAGCTCTCAAGAGTGACAG
Organism: Scrobipalpa atriplicella; assembly: GCA_029255725.1. Taxonomy (NCBI): domain Eukaryota; kingdom Metazoa; phylum Arthropoda; class Insecta; order Lepidoptera; family Gelechiidae; genus Scrobipalpa; species Scrobipalpa atriplicella. Next base: position 4,216 of record JARACY010006343.1, read on the forward strand.
CGAGTTTGAGTCCGTATCAGAAATGTCATTTCAGTACAAAACGACCTGTCAAATCCATACTTAATATTGCTCTCAATCTTGAGATCGCTTTATAAATACGAGCCCTAGATAGAGATAGATAACCAAACTTACTACAATTGTAGTGACCCCCATCACCACAGTACTTATAAACTGTAAAGTTCCAGCGCCACATAAGATCCCTTCGTATACAAGAATCACTTGGCCAAAAATGTCCCCTCCGTGGATGTTGCGACAAGGTGGTAAGATCACAAGCATCATTGAATACGACGCGTCGAACTGAAATAATATAGACAAGACACTGGTATCGATTCGTATGCGCACAAAATCTCTAAATCGTGACTAAAATGGTCACCTATCATTGTCTATCCTGGGAGAACAGAAAGGACGGCAACAATTTTGGTTAGGTCATGCTCTCCACGAATTGGTAACAGACGTTTTCGGTAGATCTGGTGATTTTCCTTCCATGCTGGACTGGGAGTGAAGAAAAACATAGAATATGCCAGCTGCATATCCTCCCGGGCATGCTGTAAAAGTCAGCTAAGGGATTCGAGGGTTTCAGTATTGTAATTTAAGCGATGACCCTTGAAATTTGTCAGACGTAGCGAAACGACCTATGTTTAGGTTGTTTACGCTCTGCCTACCCCATTAGTGATAAAGGCATGATTGTATGTATGATAAGATAACAGACGTTTTCAGATTTTGTACCTACTGAGCTGTGAGTGATCCTTAAAAAACTCATTTTTCAACCTAAAATAGAAAACGAGTTATTATGTATATTACAATATTTACTTACCATAGAATAAAACGATATGCAATAAACTGCTTTTTTCAAATTATTTGCACAAAGGCAACATCTTTTCTGGTAAGGGAAGCAACTACAATAGAACCCTTTACTCATTACCTACAGGAGCTACAAGCTGAACAGCAAAAACCTTATGAAAGTTCTTGTTGCCCTTGATAAACAATACAAAAAGAAGCGCAAAATTACTTTTACAGTAAACATTTATGATCACAATTTTACACAACAAACAACTCTGAAGAACTTTGTCAGAATATGGTGTCAACTTATTTTGACAAGATGTCAAGCAAGCCTAGCAATGAATGCGGGCGGGGGCCTAAGCGGGGGCGCAGCAGTGCAGTATAAAGAGAACACCTTCTTTTAATTTGATCTGCTATTCTTTTTTTTTCTATTTTGTTAAGAAATCTAAAATATATTTCTCGATATTAAATACAGAATAACAACATAAAAACAAATTAAAAACTAAATTAAACGGTATTTACAATAACTTAGGGATGGGTCACTCGAACAACCCGCCCCGTGTCGCCCCCGGCACAAAGGTCGCAAATCACACTCGCCGCGTTTCCGCGTTGAATTGCGATCGACAGCCTTTGAGTCAGAAACGGGCTTGGGCTTGATATCTTCATAGAGCACAGTACGACCACCACGTTTTAAATGAACATGGCGAAAAAAGTAAATAAGTAACTTCTCTTCTTGTTCTTAGAAGAGAACTGACCTTAGAGCAACACGGCTTCGAGCGGAAGGCCGTGTTGCTCTAAGGAACTGACAGATCAATATCATTCACGCTTGCATTCACGTCATTCACATGATGGTGGCCCTTAGTTACTTTTTTTGCCATTTTCATTTAAAACGTGGTGGTACCTGTGCTCTATACCTAAAGATGTCAAGCCCTAGAATATAGATCAAATTAAAAGAGATTTTTTTCTGAGGCTCCAACACGGGCACAGATTATCATGGGGTGCCATCTTCATATTGAAGTTTCTCCAGTCCATCCTTACGCCCATCTTACGCCCAAAGATAAGATTTTTCAGGGCTCAGATTTACTTTGCTTTGTTTTGAGCCATTAGCAAGAGGACCATCAAAGGTCCATTATGTATATTAATATATCTTGATTGAGGAATTTTGCATTCCAAATAAACTTCAAAAAGGTTAGTTCATCTTTGATCTGTATACAGTTTATAGGTTTATCCAATCACTAGCCCAAATCCCTTCAAATAGACCCTTACGAAATAACACCAAGTCAAAGGTACTTGGCCCTTTGTGCAGATTCAAATGACCAAGTTTCAGATTGCAAAGGGTAGGACACACCTGAAGGGAGACACAAGGGTGACTTTGACTTTATGATGCCCGCCTGTTGCAGAATATTCTGGACGAAGACATTCTGAAATTGCAGAAAATTATTTTAGATTATGTATGATAGCTGTTGGTCGGATTCTTATATTTATTGGAACATTTTACTAAAACTTAAGCCTTATAATAACTTGAGCTCAAGGCTCAGGCCTCTAGACCACGGTTGGCGGTTAGTAGAGCTCATCTCATACAATACAATACAATACAAAAATTCTTTATTGCACCAAAAAATAATTAAAGATACAAAAAAAAAAACAGAAAATAACAGTAGTACAACACAGGCGGCCTTATTGCTAGGGTAGCAATTTCTTCCAGGCAACATCATCATCATCATCAGCTTATATACGTCCCCAACAAGGTGCACTAGCCTACCCTGAATAGGGCGATCGAGTCTTAGTCAACCACGTGGGCGTGTGTGCAGGTTTCCTCACGATCTTTTCCTTCACCGTAAAAGTGTCGAATAAACATACATAATGAAATTCGAAAACCTAAACATTGGTACGTGATGGGATTCGAACCACGATCTCCTGCACAGGAGGCATCCCTATCCATTACACCATCGGGCTCATCTATGCAGGCCATAATGTTTCCCATGGGGTGAAAGCAGCCAGACAGAATACCTCTCCAGAGAGGATCGGGTTGCCAAAGGCCAATGACACCGTATGCTAATTGCAGGGATGTCGTGATTACAACGTGAACGGGGCGTTTGCGGACCAGACTTCCTCGAATTGGGGAACTTCGAGTTTAGTTGTCTAGTGTTTACTGCTTTTTAGGTGAATTTAAAAGTTTTAGTAGGATAGGAAATAGAAAAAAACATTTGACTATCTGAAAAAAAATTAATTTTGAAGCAATGACAGCTATAATGGCGACGTGACAGGTGAACAGATGTCCCGGTCGATCTTACTAACCGGTGGTAGAAGACGGCAAAGTATCTTTTTATTTATTTATTTATTTTATTGTAAATAGGAACACCAAGATCTTTTAAATTAAACATTACATTAGCTACCACGGTACGGAGGCAGTTGCAACTACACTATCAGAAAAAAATTGAAAACTTTATCACAATAAAATTATCTCTGTAGCCTTCAGCTACGAGTACGCTACGCCAGCTACGCCATAGAAACTTCGTAGAACTAGTTCAAAGAAACAACATGACGCCAAAAATCCTTTGAAAATATTGATAGTACGATTCCTGAAACTGCATATGAACGAAATCAAAATAAAAATATAACACAAGGGGAGTCAACAGGGCACAAAATTAGTTTTGGGCGAAAAAAGGCAGGAAGAGCAACGAACCGCGAGTCGGTTGAAATGGGATGTGGTTGATGCGAGGATCCAGTTACTGACGAGAGATTTGATGCTATATAGATAGATAGATGTTTTTGAAATCTGATGTTTGACAGAACTGCAGGCGGGGACATTGTAAGCGGAGATTGCTAGAGCTAGTTGATAGACTGATGGATGAAAAGTTATTTCAACGAGATGATTTCAGCATTATAACTGTTAAATAACGTTTTTTTTTTTGGACCACGGCCGTTGCAACACGTTAGCCGAAAAGTCGGGTAAACACAGGTATTTATCGTTTTATAAATGCCAATCAATCCCATACACGCTAAAAAAAAACGTTATTTAACAGTTATAATGTGTACAAAGCGTGTAAGTCTAAATATGATTTGGTCCAACAGTCTATAAAGGTTGAATACAACGACCGTACCCAAAAGCATGATAAGCCAAGAGTTGAGCCATGATCCTCATGTCATCTCAATTTGACAATGGATGAAAGGGACCCACGAAGGCGGTTTTTGAAACTCCATACCAGCCTCGTCTTGAGAAAGGATAAAATTTGTGGTTTGTTAGCTAAGTATAATATTTGTTACACAGAGAGTTTGCTATTAGACAGTTATTGTAAAGCATTGCATTAAATAAAGATATATTCAAGTATTGCTTTACACGAGAGCAGCCTTAAGTTTTGTTTGATGAAACCAAGCAGTTAGTGCTTATTCATTCCGATAACGAATCTTAAGCAACCATTGGCGTGGCCAGTTCATGGCTAGGTGATAGAACTCGTGCGTTTCCGTGGTTTTGATGGCACGTTATTCCGTTGGTCCCGGTTAACATTGTAGATATTAGTCGTTAAGCTATGTCAGAGGCCATTGCTAAATTCAAATAAATTCAAATTCAAATTCAAATATCTTTTATTACTCACAAAAATCAAAACACATTAGATAACAATAACATTAATAACAATTTGAGAGTAAAAGGCAAGGGACTCAGTATTTTGCTACCATGTTACTCTAGGCAACAGTGGTGGTATAGATTTATTTTGTGTATGTTAACACGAGCGAACATGCAGCTAAAAAGCGCCAATAACCATAAACCATCGTCCAAAAAGTTCTAAAAACTAAGCTCAGAAATCCCCATATTTTTGAACAGAAATAAAAATTGTACGTCGTAAATAGTGCGAGGAACTGCATAAATACAGTAAGCCGCAATATTGGGTTGGCTGACTTATATCGCGCGCGAGAATTTTGCCAAATTTATCCATAATTTCACCACTGGGAAATGGGATGTAGGAAATGTGAGATTTCATGGAGAAGGTATTTAATGTTTAGTTGTGATGAGTTTGCTCTTGAATCTACAAAGGTAATGTGACTAAGCAGAGTCAATGATACAGTGAGCTATACAACGTGTAACAGAAAGGGTATATGCATCGTAAAAGGTGTGAACCTACCCATGAAACTGAACAACTTTCCCTAAGAAACATAGGTCGAAAAAAGAAAAAAGAAAAAAACCTTCCTTTGACCTTCCATACAAAATGCATCAGCTGATAGCGCGTTTAGTGTGGGAAGTCAATTTTTTTTACGTATTTCGACCTATGGTTCTTAGGGAAAGTTGTTCAGTTTCATGGGTAGATTCACACATTTCATGATGCATATACCCTTTATGTTACACGTTGTATTACGCCGTTACCACACACACACCTACGAAACGGGGCAACTCGTCCTGCCCCCTCCCCCCCGTTCCTTGGCGCTGGACTCCAGGGGAGGGTGGTATCGCTAGCCAGGCATCCTACTTGTACAGGACGCGTTGAACATGGGCGGGTGCGCTTCAATTTATGAAGAACTGTCAAATGTGCAAATCTCAACGTTTCGAGCGTGTTCGCACTGTACTTAATATCGCTTTAGGAAGATGAGATCATTGATATATAATAGATAATTCCAATTATTCTTCCGAGTGCTTCAAAAACACAATAACTAGTTGGTTAGAGCTGCGGAACGGGAAGCTGTGGATGTGTGTTTGATTCTAGCTTGCTCGTGTGAAAATGTTCATTATGTTCATGAGCATTCTTATTGGTACCTATTTAAAATGTGCGCAATATTATTATTTTTATTTATGCTAACCTAAACGTAATACTGTGACTCGTTTCTTGCTCACAGCATTCTACGGCAGTGACGTAAAGGATTTATGTAAAAATTCACTTACAGGTTGATTTTATTAGTTTCATAGGCTTCATGCTACGAAGGAATATGGGAGCAATAACTCTATTTAGTAAAATTTCTCATAAAAATCTTTGTAGGCTGAATCGCATTTTGAAAGAAATCATCGTTTTGGAATGATCCTAGTGTCTCAAGCTGCGGTCATAAGCGGTTGTATAAATCTGAATTCAAGATTCATCAGATCCTTAACGGCCTTAGTTGGCAGTGTATCTGCCAGCTATAATGATGAATTTAAATGTCTTTTTTCTGGGGCTGGCCGTTTTTTGCAGTTGTTTCTGTGTATGTCCATGGCACCCCGATGGGGGAATCCTAGTGGGTGTTATGAGTGTGATCGTGTTTTTTTTTTCCTTTGTCAACTCTGGGTAAGGAAGGGTCTGGTTTCTTGACGAGACTTCAGACTTCCGTCAGGTTTACAAACCAGCTTTTATGAACAAAACTTCCTTTAGACAATACAAAGTATACCTAATTACTGTGATAATTTCGTACTAAACACGTGCTAAGCCTCAGCCCTTGCATGAATTTTAAAAGGCAATTAAGTATACATACGGCCAAAATGTTGTCTCAGTCACCCTTCCTGATTCACACCGATTTAAAATTCAGCGTGTGTTGTCGTCATTAATTTTGTTTGAGCAGCCAAAAGAGGAATACAGACGCAGTATTGTGCTGTATACTCCAACGAACGTGTTTACCGCTTATACGCGTTTTGTGGGTGAAGCTATGGGAGACCAGCGATAGCACTGGTTCATCATCATATCGTATGGCATTTTCTGCGCAGATCCTATACAGGAACACAGTTTTGCAGCCAGTCTTCAGCCACTGGAGTGAGGCGGTGCAGTTCAAACATGACGCCAGGGAAGCGGTGAATTGGACAATCGTTCACAATGTGGGCTAGAGTCTGGTCAGGCTCTACGCATTCGCAAGATGATGATTCTCTAAGCCCTAATTTGTGAAGGTGGTGGTTTGATAGTCCGATAGGATAGGTTAAAATAGGCAAACAAATTCACCACCAATATGGACTAAGCGTTACCAAAAATCTTTCATAACGCGCAAAGCAAAATAGTGAAACTCGCTACCTGCGTCTGTTTTGCCAAATACCTACAACTCCGGCCCCCACACTCCAAAGCTAGAGTGAAAGGGCATCTTCTGGGTGAGCTCGCTTCCGTCTCTATCGCCCCCACTGATTAGAGAATCCATTTACTCTTCTGTGATCGCCCCTGACCTAGACTGGAGTCAAGAGAAAACCAATTTCAAATAAAAAAAAAAATTAAGACTCCACTAGATCGATAGTATCTACCTATGCATGGATGTTATAATCAGAGAGACTAAGACCGCTGGAAATATTGTAGTAATAATTATAAAAAAATTAACAGAATACCACACAACTTTCATATTGTAAAGACCTTGATTCCAATAGACAAGATTGCTATTTTGATCAGGCGCTCTGAATTTCATGCAGCCTACGTAATTTTTAATTTACTAACTTTGATTTCTTATTAAAAGTTTCTTGAAAATATTAACAAAAAGGTTCTGAAAACGCCCACTCTTTCCCCCGAAGCCACGAACAAAAGGGCGAGCCGTCCAACATAATTAAAGGGTATTTTGTGTAGACAATAGGTAAATGCTCCGCATACAGAATTTTAATTTTAAACGTTCGGCCATTTAGATTTCTCGCAGCCCTACGTGTTGCGAATTCTGGATAAGGGGCAGCGGGTGGACACCAACTTTTCAAAACCATGACAGAAATGAACTTTGGTAAAGAATACATAGATACATAAAGTCACGCCTTTATCCCTTATGGGGTAGGAAGAGCGCAAAATGCCTCGCAAAAGGCGCCTTACCCACGTCTGACAAAAATTGAGTGCAATTTTAGATTGCAATGTGTATCGCTGGTAGTGACAGTTTGTCAGCCCATCGCCTAACTTACAATACACTGTAACCCTCGAATCCCTTTTGCTGACTTCTACAGCATGCCTGGGAGGAAGGACAGCTGGAACATTCTATGTTTTTCTATCGCTCCCAGTCCAGCATCGAAGAAATAGGTAAAGAATGGGGCACAAAAATACCACTCATATTAAACTGAGAATGTTTATCGAGTGGGCTGAAAAGCTCCAATATGTAAAAAGGTAAAGTCTGCTCAATCAATGTGATTGAGCCGACCTTTCACGAGCTAAACAAGGAAAATAACGCAAATTCGTGTGGGTTGTTCAGCCCACGAAACTCAAAAACATTTCTTTACGACTTTCTTAAAATATAGAAATTAGCTACGTTTATTACTTTATCCTATTTAATAGCCATTCGTGTCCCTCTGGTGGGCAAAGGCCTCCCTCCGGTCTCTACACGACTCTATCCTGTGCTTTCTCCGGCCAATTCTTTCGGAAGGCATCAAGTTCATATTTCCTATATAATAATACTTATTATTAGTAAAATACACAAACAAGTAAGTACAAAGGGCGGGCCTAGTGCCACGCGGCATTCTCTACCGGCCAACCATAGGATAAATGGAAAATAATTGAAGCGGTTTATGATAATTATTTAAGTTCAAGTTAGTTGTTAAATTACTCATAGGCCAAAAAAGCTTCTTTCTCTAGATTTTCTGTTTCATTTCAAACAAAACTACCTTTCATCTTACACCCATATTCTTATCTGATAAATAGCTCTAATGAAAGGGGTAGGTAACTGACACAAGCACACACCCCACCGCTTACTTTAACTGCCACCTATTAAATTTTACTAGTTTTAACCTTGTTTTAATGGGAGTACAAATGTGCTAGAATCACATTAGGTCGTGTACGGAATGACCGCAATTAGTGTAATCTTTAGCATTTTGGTAAGTAGGTACGATGTAGGTATTTGGTATTATGGGTTTTGTGGTTGGAATAAGATATATATAATAGGTACATAATACATCGACCCTTAGAGCAACACGGCCTTTCCACCGGAGCGGAAGGCCGTGTTGCTCTAATCATTGACCTATTCTAAAAAGCACTAGTCACTAGGTAGTTGAAGTCTATTTAAAAAAGTTTCAAGGTGAGGCAAACAAACAAACCTGAAGCGCCTTTGTCTGTTCACACAACAGTTTATAGTAATTAAATGAATCAGAACATCCAGAACAAAATCTTTTTCTTAAAATGCGGCTGTATGGACTATGACTATTTGCCTCTCCCTTGAGGGACTTTAGAAAAAAGCATCTAACGTCATTGTCAAATTAATGTCGTGGCATTTTCGTTGTTGTGACTATGTTTTCATAACTCTCCGAAACTCCAAATTTATCCAAATACTTAGTGAAAATGTCTGAAAACTCCGAAGATTGTGAATACGAGACAATATTCTTTGATATTCTCGAGTTTTTAGGGGAATACGAGAAGCTGCCGTGCTTGTGGGACAGGAACCACGAATTTTTCAAAGACAGGAAAGAAAGGTTGAAATGTGAGGAAATTCTTGGTGAAAAGCTTGGTATTCTTGACTTGAGGACTCTGAGAAGAAAGATCAGAAGTGTACGTGGCACTTACAACACCGAAATTCGAAAATTGAAGTATTGCATAGACACTGGAGTCAAGGTGTTTGCACCAAGGTTATTTTGGTTTCCAACTGCTGATAAATTCTTGCGAGTGACTACAGATCTACCTTATGATGTTGTAAGTGTTATTTTTGTTACAAATAAATTACATTAAACACATACCTACTATGTACCTACCTAACCTTATAACCTTTCTTATTCTATCTATTATAATACTTAAACAGAAGTCACATAGTTTTAACAAATTCCATTACCACTCATTACATTAGTGGTATTAAAAAAACAATGTTCCATAAACAAGTTTCATTTTATATTTTGTTTCAGTTTCCCCTGTGCGAAGAACAGGATACTAAACCGAGAAACTCACTTTCAAAATCAACAAAAAGAAAAGGAGTAAAACTTTTGATGATCGCTACACCAAAGAAACAAGTAAGTCGCAACTGTTATTTCAAAACTGTTTTTAAAAAGTTCTTTTTTATCCAAATGGCTTCAATATTTTGAAATGAAGCTCAAAGCGTATAAAATATAATATTATAACAATTTAACATAAATCTCCTCATAATGTATGAGTCCGGTGAAAACACACAAACACAACTAAGTACCTATTGATGAATCACCCATTATTCAACTGATGGTATTACCTCATTAAATACAGGCTGTTATATCCCATTACGGCTACTACACACTATGCCGCCGCGCGTGCTGCGCGCCCGTCTTTCAAAGGAACCCGACGTGCCGCGAGGCCTGTGAGAGCCGCGCGCGCATTGCCGGCGGCATAGTGTGTACGAGCTTTTATGCTTCATCTTCACCAGCTCATAACTGTCAATCCCATCATTCTTACTTAGCATTGTACCTTGTTTGCAGAAAACACAAGAAGATCAAATAGAATATATTCTAGAAAACAACAGTGACGACAATAAAGACAACTATGAAAAGTACGAGGAATTGGAGACGCTTGAAGAAGATGGAGAAGTCAGCCAAAACTGTGATATGAGTGTTAAGTTCGAAACCGATGAGTTTGACCAGAGTGAACACATTGAAAGTGCTTCTTCAGTCTCTAGAGTAAAAAGAAATCCATCCAGTCATAATAACTTTAATGAAGTCCTGAATTATTTAAAAGATATTGCAACGGACAACGAGTTCATAGCTTTTGGCAGGTCCGTTGGTATGCAACTCAAAAATATGCCGTTAGATATAGCCGTGCAGCTACAAATGGAGATTCAATCGCACATAACTAAGACTAGACTGGAGTATTTACAAAGGGCTCAAAGGCAAATGGAAAGTGAGCAATAATACATTCTTGAAAGACTGAAAATTAGTAAGTATCTCATAATTTTACTGTTATTTTTAAGAAAAATATGATTTGTACCAGTCAAATTATGGTATTACTTTATTTTTATTTTATCAAATCATTAATCTTGTAAATAATAGATAATAGCATAAAATTGAATAAAATATATTAACTTATATTTTTTTTTTATAATAGTTTATAGAAAACTCTAAACTCCAAAACACTTTATTTTATACTTACATTACAAATAATTCAAATTAAATATTTTCGTTCCTAATTAAAACTAAGCATGAGTCACAATCTAAAGATTAAAATTCCTACTAATATTATAAATGCGAAAGTTTGAATGTTTGATTATGTAAATGTACCTGTTTGTTACTCAAACACTCTTTTACCACTGACGTATTGAGATGTAACTCGGCACACATCTAAGTTAAGTTCTGGAATAGAACGTAGGCTACTTAATTTCCACAGCAAAATTCATTCAACGCGGGTAAAACCGCGGACGTACAGCTAATGAAATGTGGAATCGATTCAGCCCAATAAAATAATACAAGTTTACAAAGACTGTTCACATATTTTTTTGCCACATTTTTTTGTGCATTTGGTACAGTGTAAAAATAATTCAAGAAATTCAACAACCCACATGTATAATGAAAATGAAGACAAAAGCTAATTTGTTCTTTTTTAGAAAAGCTTATCTAGGCTAATACTTATTTGTGGAAGCTTATAATTGGCTTGATTTTTGTTATTTTGTTACTAAATTGTTGTAGCTGTTAGCTTCCCTAAGAAAATAAAATAAAATACAGCGAGGTGTTCTATAAAAACAATCTAAATACAATACCTACAGCTAAGTACAATGTAGCAGATGAGATGAAATAGAAAAAGGAAAAGGTTGTCTAAATGTCTATTAAATTATAGTAGGTGTAAGTCATTGTATCTTACTTCATGTTACTACTTGTATAAAACAAGTTCTCACTACCATTTACTACTGAGCTTATAATTTCTCAATTCCTGCGTTCTAGAAGTCACGCCGAGGCGAAACCAAGCTCTAGGTGAAATGCAATTTAAAGATGCAATGGCGTTATTAAGGGCAATTTTCACCGCGGCTGCATCTGACGTCTGCATTTGCATCTCAGGCGAAAGTCTCGTCTTCAATTTGTGAGATATCAGATATCAGTATCACACTTCTGGTTATACTTATATTTAAGGACAGCGCGCCGAAAACTGATAGGGGTTACTCAGTCAACGAAACTAAACAACTTTCAGCAGGAAATTCTTTCAGGAAATGAAAAAAAAAACGGCTTTTCCATACAAATTGTCTGATCGAGGTGATAATTTTGTATGGGAAAGTGATGTTTTTTTAATTACCTGAAAGATTTTCCTGTTCAAAGTTCAGTTCAGTTCGTGGACTGAGCAACCTCATTCAGTTTTCGGTACGCTGTCCGTTACACCCGGTAGATTTCTTCTGCGTATTTATGAACATACACTCACATTTCACTATTTTTCACTACAGAATTCTATCAGGCCTGAAACCTAGAATATACCCACAAACTTTGTCACACGTGGCGAAAACTCTCACCACCCATTTGTACCGGTTGCTCTCTTTCCGTAGGTGTACTTCAAATACTCACTATTTAAAAAAAAAAAAAACAGGCAGCAAAATCGGATATCATTAGGGCGTTGATGCTCTGCCGACCCGATTAGGGATATAAACGTGATAGTGTGTAACTATAAATATGTGTGTATCTTCTCTTCCTTATCGGTTCCTCAATGCTGAGGATCGTGACCCAATATGTGTGTATAATAGAGACTAAATCATGGCGCCACATAAAATTAACAAAATGTAAGCACTTTCTCGAACGTAAGTAGTTATTAAAGAACAATGGGACCAAAACGCTTTTAAACTTGATCAATCAAACTTCGGAAACGATTTTCTTTCAGTTCGATAAGTACTATTTACATTGTATTGAACAAAATTATTACTTTGAAATTACTTGCTTTACCTATCTTTTCTTTGAGCTATCAGCCTATCACAAAACACAGGTATTGCATCATATCGGGTGACGTCACTTTAATATTGAGAAGCACGAAGCACAAAGACACCACTAGTTACAAAAATTTTTACTAGAAAACGAAAAAAAATGGCTTTCCAAACAAATCCTCTGATCGAGGTGGTAATTTTGTATGGGATACCCAAATAATTCCTTTTTATAGAAAGCTTTTTTATCTGAAAGTTGTTCAGTTTCGTCATGTTCCATTGACAGAAAGAAAAGCGGGTTACTCGTCCCTTACAACTGTTATTATATAAGGAAAAAGTACCTATGATACCTATTTCAACTATCGTGCAGTATACGGGGTGTAAGGGACAGCATCCCGCAAACTTATAGGGGTTGCTCAGTCAACGAAACTGAACAACTACCACTAGGAGTTTTTTTCAGGAAATGAAAAAAAATTTGCTTTTTCATACAAAATGACCACATCGATCAGACAATTTGTATGGAAAAGCAAATTTTTTTTTTCATTTCCTGAAAAAAATCGTGGTGATATGTGTTCAGTGTCGTTGACTGAGCAACCCCCTATCAGTTTGCGGGACGCTGTCCCTTACACCCGGTATTATATTACTCCATAATATCGTGTAGGCTGATAGTTATAATGATATTCTAAATGCTGAACACGTTTTAAATGTAAAATAACTTGCTATTGTAGAATTTCCCAGAATTGTCCTCAACATAAGGTTCTGAATTAAACCTTTTAACGCAGGAACTAAGGAAAAATACGGGCACATTCGTAAAAGCACATAGACCAGACATCTACGTGCACAGCCGTACCCTCGAAAACGAACTTCAGGCGTCGCCACAAAATGAAACAGAAATTCCTTCCAACGTAACACATCGT